>JAYKAV010003221.1:2530713-2623828 GCA_035582835.1 Phoebastria nigripes | reverse complement strand
TTTTTTTTTTTTTTTTAACTTAAAAAAAAAAAAAAAAAGTCTTTCCTCATGATGATGATTCCATACTTCAAGATCCATCTGTTTCCTCTGGCTCCTCTGCCATTTTGGCCTCAGTGGAGTCCTTTTAATTGCATTTAGCCTTATCCTGGATTGTATGAGCCTATTCCCAAGGATGTCTGGTTTTCATCAGGTAATGACCATTAATTCTGGCTGCATTTCCTTCTAAATCTTGTTGAATGGCATAAGAAACAGAAGCTCTATGTCTTTTCTTATATGCCCTATTGTTTTGGAAATCACGGTTTTCTCTGGGCTCAGACTGAAGGTTGGTTCATCCAGAGGCACAGAGATGGCCCTCAGACCAGAGAATCCTTTCTCTCCCCATGTTCTGTTGTTCATAACTATTGATCTTGCCTCTGCTCTTGCCATACACATTTCATTCACAGAGCTCCAGATCATTCCCCAGCATTTGCATCTGCACCTGTAGCTGCTCCTTGCATCACTTACAGGAACATAGGAAAGCACAGCTTATGGTACCGCCACAGGTCCTCCTTTGGGCCCTACAAACCCAACCTCAGAAGACTCTGTAACTTAAGTAACATTTATAGGCTTCCAGTTCTGTAGCCAGGGCTAAAGCCTTGATATGGTGAGTATTATTTCATGTGATCTGGTAACAGTTAATAGAGGAAACATAATAGCAGAACACATCTTAGTAAATGCAATCTCGCTGTCTATAACTTACCTGTGCGTATGTACATGTATATGTTGAAGGACTAACTTTATTTTCTGATGTAACCAAAAGTGATTTTAATGTCTTAAATAATATGATTGCTTTTGTTAAATAATACTATAGCAATATAAAGAAAAAAATCCTAAAATTGATGATCTAAGTTTAAAAAAAAAAGTTAATATTGTAGTTTTACCAAGTGCTTCATCTGCAGCTGATTTGCAGAAGGACAAAACATAAACCCCAACTTTCACCACGCAAAGAATGACAATAATTTATTTTATGTTATAGTTGGACAATGGATTAAAAGCTTTGGGAAGTACAGATCATAATAATGGGTTTGGTCCACACAGAAAATTAACGTGGGTGAATTCTGTTCATTTGGCACAGTGTCACTGCAGTTACATTACTTTGCCATGGTTACCAATCAACTTTAAATTCCCCTAACCAATATTTTACTTAAGCTGCACTCTTCAAACCCACCTGCGGGGCTGCACGGCTTCCTCGGGGCGAGAGCGGGTTTTGGCTGCCAGCGGGAGCACGGCGCCGACACTGGCAGGGCAGAGGCTTGTCTCCCTTCCAGCCTCCACCCTCCCACCATTTTTCTACCAAAAGCAGAAAGAAACCAGCAGTTTCTGTTTGCCCCTAACTGTTGCTATAATTCAGAAATCTCTCTTTGCATCCTACTGCAGAGAGAACTCCTCTTTGCATGTTCCTGATTTTGATAAGCACTCAGTAYCTCAAAATTACACAACAGTATTACCGAGGTAATCATCTCGGTTGGTTAACTTTAACTTGATCATGAATGATCTGTACGCGACAAGAACCCAAGACAACTTCTTGACTTTTTCCAACAAATACAACGATCTTCAAGTTTATAAACATTTTCCTCTACAATTTGCACTGTTCCTGTTACTGACAAAATACAGTCAAGTATCTCCAAAATCTAAGTTCTTGCATCAGCAGTATGTGATTAGACTGAACTACTGTATTACCAAACACATAAGCTTCTATTATTTTTATTATTCTGAGGCAGACGATAAACATCTATTTTTAATAAAGCACAGAAAATATGCAAAAATGGATGTCTTCTCAGACAAATTGTTTGAGCAAAAGGGATGAAGATCTGTATCTGTGCACATCGTATCCCCTCCTCCCTTTTTTCCACTTCAATGCCTTAATGTCGCTCTGCAGGTTCTTATCTTGACATGCGAGACTAAAGAGTTAAGCAAATATAACTTCCTAAGGTCTCTACTTGCACTGACAGCCATGGGTGGATTATAAGCAAAGCCTGAATCGGGGCCCACCCGTTCCAGGAAGAGAAGGGGTCTTGCTGCAAGAAAGAGGGAAACAATCTTCCTAACAAAGTGCCCAGGACACTGTCACTGTATCAACAAACCTATTGAATAAATCCTTCCTTGGGTTTTAGGCTGCTTTTGTGGCCATGACTATCAATAGAGTTATAAAGAACAGAGACTGAAGATGGTGGGTGAAGCTTATTTAACTAAAAGGACAGCCAAATATTTGATATAAATTATATCACATTCTCCTTCCACCTCCTTTGTACTAAGTGAAGACAGAACTTGGTCATGTTAATTGAAGTGGGTTTAAARCTGCATTTTGCCAAGCAGCAAATGCTCAATATCTTGAAGTGTGAGCATTAGATTTGTAATAAGCAGATCTTCTAGGCAAACATCAACCTACAAAGGAGAAATAAATAACAAGCAGGGCCCAGAGGATTCTTTGCACCTCGGCTTTTTTATCTGGTCATTACATGAAGGGATCTTGTCCTCCTTTCAGCTGAAAAAAGAGCATTTCCAGAATGCCATCTGACTGGTCACCTTCTTCAGTCATTCTGGACCTCAGGCTTTTCTCCAGCACTCAGTAACCTGCTGCTTCTAACCCCTAAATTGTAACGCAACAGTTTCCTGGGAGTTAGTCTCAGGTTCAACAAAGTAGTTCCAACTTCTTCAGATGACAGCATCCCCAGCTGTCAACTTCCTACTGTGAAGAAGGGCTTTTATTAGGCTTGAAATTCCCTTCCATTAAGACATACACTGAAGTCTGACCTTGGCTCTACTCAGTTAATTCCACATCCGCTGCTTAGGGCTTCCTCTGCCACTCATTCACTCAACTGGACTTGCTCTGGTGCTGTCATTTGTTCAACTTCTCAGTATTAGATCTTTTTCTTCTCCTGAGCCAAAGATTTTTGATGAAACTTTTCTTTTTTTGAATGTCAAGGTTATCAGAAATGCAGTTTCAGATCCTGAGGTTATGATGCTTTGTTACACAGCAGAGTTAAACTCTCGGCTCCTGATTCTGCAACTACGTGACATCCAAGTGGAAGCGAACCTGTCTTGAGCTCTAAACTGGCTTTCCCTTGATTTAATGCAGAGCCACAAAGTTTCTGGAATAGTTGCCCGCTCTGGCCCAGTTTTTCTCCCTCTCTGTGGTAAATTAAGTGTCATATCTCAATGACTATGACATTCTTAGCTTTGATAAATTTGCAACTAACTTCTTAATTTTTAATTAATTGTTATGTAGAAGCACTTAATGTATTTCTGTAAGTAAGTGACACATACGCTGGCAGATTTAAAAAGTGTCTGTTACAAAGTCAATGTTTAATTAGCTTTCACTGCAAATACAAGACATATTAACTTATAATTTGCTTAGAAAGCCATATACTGCATCATCATTATTTTTCCAAAGGTGAAGCCACTAATTTTTTAATATGGGATTTTTTTCTCATTTACTTCATACAAAAGTCCCTTAACTCCTTATGCACGCTGTAAATCATTTCTCATGCCTTTGACCTCATTACAATTCAAAGTCCCATATTCAATGTTAATGAAAAGAAAAAATTATATATAATTTCTAAAGCAAATTTCTCATGTGAGAGCCAACATTCATTGGAACATATTTGCCATCAGCTTATGGCCTCTTGCACATAGCAGATGATAGGCCATCTCTGAAGGAATAGGTTATAGGAAAAACAGAAGGCTTTGAATGTGCTTTTCTCAGAGCATGTTACTTAATCTTTTTCTATATTAAGAAATAATGATTTAATTCATGTAATTGCCATAGGTAGCCAATAGGAAATGTGTGGAAACAGGGTACATCAATCCAAAAAAGGATGTTTTTCCTATTTTCTATTTAATATGGGAAATGACACTGACAAAATGGAAATGGGATGTAATTAATTCTCTGGGAATAGAAAGTTGGATGACTTTGTAATACATATGATCCCTTAACCCTACATTTATAACAGCACATGTAACTGGTTTCTTTTGGAAAAGTACATATAAAACACAAAAGTCATATTGCCGTTTCAATGGCATAAGAACAACTTTGCATGAACTGAACAGCTCTGGATTTTAGTTTATGAACTAAGATTAAAATCTGGCCCACAGACGTTTTATTTTCATTGCAGCTTTTCTAAAGCATAGAATGACCCAGAAACACAATTGCTCTCTTATATAAAACTCATATACACTCATCTTTGTCATCCATTATTCTAAGTCCACTCATCCTCTCAGATAGTAAGAATATAATTGTAAAGTCTGTGTCTTTGTATTTTCTGCAATAGAAATATTCACAATGAATTCTGATTCTGTTTCCTCTAGGCATTTCTACAAAGTGCAATAGAAAGCTACAATTGGATCTCTACACTCACTTTAATAACAGACATATTATTTTGTGTTTTAAAATCAAATTGAATATTCTTACTAAGCCTATTTTTTTTAATAACTGAAGCACTATCTTTCCCCCTGCATTGCTATATTGAATTCAATGTTCTTCAAAGCAGAACTTCTTAACAGAAAAAAACCCCATAAAGTAATGAAACAATCACAGTGACGCTCATAACAGCTCTCCTGCAATAAATGAGGACATCATTTACTAGAAGCAGATGCGCTAGTGGGACAACCATTCTGTGTCATACTCCACTACTAAGCTTATAGGTGCCTTAAAAAACTAACATTGGTAAGATAAATACAATTTGCATTAAAACAATAATATTAAGAGAAAACCAAACACATTTAGAAAAACTGTTTCCAAAGCTTTCGTATTATATAAATGACGTTTTAATGAGTACAGACTCACGTCCCATTGAACATCTGCATTCTTACTCATTTTTCTGCAGCCTTCCACTATTTACCTATGAGGTCAGGCTTTACATGAAAGGTACATTAATTATGATTAACAGATGATATAACAAATGGCTAAGGGAGTGTTATAGGATCTAATAAGTCAAGGAGTTGCTTATCATCATAACTAACACATTCTGCTGTAGTCCCTATGACACTAACTGATACTGCTTATATCTCTAGTTACACTGTATTAACCCGTTACAACTACTAATGTCCTCTTAGTAGAACATGAGACCATATAATGATCCCGTAACAGGGCTCTCACAACTATAGAAACCACTTTATGCACAAAATGATTCTACAGAACCATCCAATATTGTTGAAGCGTTCTTTTCAAAGTGTTTTAAAACTGGCAAGTAATGGAAATATCTGTCTTATGAGACCAGCTACCTGGCCACACATCACACTCTGACAGGAGAACAAAACGGCATATTATTAAATAGAGGCTGATTTGCACATACCATGCAAAACAAAGCAGCAGTGTAAGTAAAGTTGGGTCAAAGCTGCAGGTCCTGTTCTAAGAGCTTGTCCCATCACCGGAGGGAAGCATTGATCAAATGGTTAATTTTAGTGAAGAAAGTATTCAAAATCCTTAGATCTTGGAGGTTTTTGAAAGTGAGTCTGCAGCAAACAATATGATAACAAGAAGTATTTTTTCTTCTGCTTTTGATACCTTTTTAACCCTAGAAATTGGCAATTTTAATACCATCCAACTGCATTGAAACTAGCCCTCCACATTTGATACTGATGCTGTAGCACTGCATTTCCCGTTTTTTCTTCAAGAATACAGGGTGAGAATAATTTGCTCTGTTTAAGCTCACTTAACACTTTACAGTCTAAAACATGACCCAGAGGCAGTGATGAATTAACTTTGTAACTTCACAGCCTCAAGTGTTAGCACTTCTATAATTTAGTTTTCTGATAATATTTTTTTTTTTTTCCTAAGTTTCAGAAAATTATTTAGGAATCAATTCAGGAAAAAAAAAATTCTTCCTCTTTTAGCTTCTTTTCCAGAAAAAATTATTTTAAAAGCTCTAATATTGTCTCCAGGTAAAATTTTCTCACTCCCACTACCATGAGGGCCATAAAGCAGGCCCCAGGGCCTGCAGAAAGCTCTCATTAACTCCCCAGCCTGAGTCCACTTTGTTATCAGGCTTTGATTGTTCAACAGTCCTGGGTAAATATATATATTTGTATATAACTGTCAAACCGACCAGAGATTATGGTAATAGTAATGTTGCAAATCTGCCCGACAGAAACTACTGGTAAATTCTGTCATTTGTCTCTAGAACAATTCTATTGGAAACTCGTGGATTTACTTAATTTTAATAACCAGAATGAGACAAAATGAAACTGCCAAAGATTTTGAGTATATTGCACACTAACATGGATTAACCTTCAAGGTTCTTATTACCATTTAGATAGATATTCCTCGCTGCTGTCTTAGGTCAGCAAGTATTTGAATCACTGGAACAGCTTTGCATTACACATGCTGTGGACAGATGCAGCAGAAATGTATGTATTCTCTGAAAAAAAACATTAAAACATCCACTGCACCTTAACAGCAAGGGAGTGTTTTTTTCTGTGGAAAAGGCTGCAAGCTGCTTAAATCTCTCCTCACATTTTGTACTCCCTTTCATCATTATTTCACTTGGACTGTCAAGTTTTCATTACCATGATATAAATGTAAATGAAAGGGGTGCTTTTAAAAAGATTTTTCCCAACTTTTTTTTCTTTTTTTCTTTTGTTTTTGTATTTTTTCAGAAGTAAACCAAGGTTCAGTGCCATCCACTGGTAGCACTAATACTGTAATCAGATGACAAGCTTTGCTATCAAAGATCTTTACAACGGCTTCAATTCATCTGCGAGTACGTCAGCTCGGCATTGCACTCCCTAATTCGCTCCATTTATCTCATCCGCTCTCCTGAAGGGGCAGATATTGCACGATTCTTGGTATGCTGAGATCACGAAACTACTTCTTCCTCTGGCTGCAATGCAGAAGGAGAGAAGTGGACCATTCTGCACAGTACAGCTAGATCTTCACATAGTCCAAGAGTTGTTCATTATTGTTATTATTATATGATTTCTCCTAAATACAAGCTCACCACCATTTGAACCCTGCTAAACTCAAACGCTTAGCAGGCACGAGAAGACACAGTACTTCAAACCTGCAGAAGATCAATGCTTCAGAGGTAGGTGATGCAAATGGATGAAAAGCCACAGCAAAATATATTCTGGCACTTGTATAATTTACCTCATTGCAGGGAAACCTGAAAAACATGCTACTAAATACATGGAATTTTTAACTTAAGCAGATGTGAGAGAGATCAATTTTAGGATTAAAATCAAAATCTTCAGGGATAAATTTGCCCCAAACTTATGCCACATTATGTATTCTTATTACACTATTTAACCCACTGCTGAAGTCACTACCTGATTTCAAAATAAAAGTACAAATTTTTATATATCTGATATATGACGTTTTGGTGGAATTCACTTTCAATTTTTGGTACTGAGTTAGAGGAGGAATTTAAAATATATATAGAATACATGTTTGCAAAAGTGACAGATGCTGTCATACCCAGCAATAACACTGTATGCAAGCCAAGGTCAAAGCAATACAGAAACTTAAATACATCAGTTCTCTGACATAACCAAACCAAAGCTCTGTTGATCCAGAGTATTTTCCTTTGGTGTTTCATGATAAACCATGGTTTACATAGTCATCTGTTATGATCATACTTATTTCTCTTTTTTTGACATCCTCTAGTCTGGTAGACACTGATATTTAAACCAGTGCACCCTTGCCAAATACAGCTGCTGTGTTATCTTCGTAACACACTAAAAAGCATATCTGCTTTGTTCCAAAGAACGCCTTGTAGGCAACTGGGTCAAAAAGCAAAAATTGGTTTGTGGTAATTTAGTGGCTATTGTTAGTAGCCAGAATGAAGAAATACTGCACTTACTTTGATTGAATGTGACTAAGGAAGATGAGCACGAAACTTGATTCAACTGCTAAAGATGCCAAGGAGGATCTTCTAAGGATTACAGTGAGAGACGGATAAGGCCATACTGAAGAGTCAAAATCAGGAGTAAATGCAGTTGGGGGAAGGAATGCTTTGATGGAAGGCATGTGCCATAATCCCTCCTACAAACTAACAATAGCCCTTTTAGGACAGCAACCTATTTAGGTGACTTTGGTTGCAAGGAGCCTTATGAATGCTTCTGCACAGTATTTTCAGACCAATCGTTAACTGAAGCCTTTAACCCACATCTGCAGACAGTAAAATATATGAAACTTTATTCTTAAAATGTTTTTAGCAGGAGAAAACTTTTCTCTAAAAATGACAATAGTGTTGAACAAACAACTTAAGCTCTAAAGGCTACACAATCACAAGATGTTTAATACAAAGAATACACTAATCCCATTTCAATGCAGAGGCTGGAATTAAAAATGTGTTTCAGTCACACTGCTTGCAAAGCAGGAACAGCAAGATGCCTTTTGCCATTATTTCCTTACAAATCATGGTCAAAGATACTAGTGTTCTCTAATGAACCTCCTCTTGTATTGCTAAAAAATACACAGGTTTCTCCTTTTATCCCATCGCCCTACATGTGTTTCTGTTAGCATTTTTCAGGCTCCGAAATATCATTTATGCCAACCAATTGCTCTCTGTTACAGTTTTCAGAAAAGAGTGAAAAAGTAAGTTGATCCCATAACTGAAAGACCAGTCTAGGTAGTGTTAGAGACGCAGTGTCGACACAAAAGCCCTGAAACAAAGAGGAAGCCCTAGAAGGTCTGGGTGTTATTTAATCAGTGATAAAAACATGCTGGTGTTTCTTGTATTTAAAAGCTGGAYGGGGAAATACTCCTAAATAATGTATAGTACATGTAGGAAACACAGAGGAATACCATTAACTCATTTGAACAGTACTAATTTTCTGCCTTATGTACCATTTCTAATCTGTGCAACCTCTGAACTATATATATTTGCCTTATTTTTTCAGTGAAATTAAATATGAAAATAATTCCCAAATATCTGAGAAAAAAATGCAAGAGAGAAAAAGACAGACAGACAGAGAGAAAGGCAGAAGACAGAAAGAAAGGCAACAAGACATCTGCAAAATAATCACGTAGAAACTATGTAAATCCAAATTAATAACCAGGCCAACCTAGAAAGCATCATCTAACTGCTAGAAACAAAAAAATGTACCTGGGATGTGAGTCAGGCTGTGTCATGTAGGCACTTATCCCTTACTATTTGATTTGTAGTAGCAAGTAATGAAGCCAAGCATGCATTTAGACAGTTTGAAGCAGAYGGACAGCATACTCTGGAAAACAAGTTAATGGCAGAGGCAGGTATATCTGCATAACTCAATAGTCAAAATGGCCTCAACAATTAGAGACAGTTACAGATGCAGTATTTTCACATTTGGATCCTGTACATGTAAATATGCAACAATACTTATGTTGATCCTATGCATAGCTTCTCTCTGAGAAAATTGTTATTTTTTTCAGGAAGCAGATTAACAAGGTAGAAGCTGCATGATCATTAAACAAAAACGGCTTTCTTTTGTCTTTTTTCTTTTTTTTTTTTTAAAGTTGTTGAACATCATTAGGGCAAATTCACCTCTTCCCATTGCCAGTGCAAAGGCCATTGCCCACAGCAAAACTAATGCAGCTCTAACGACGCACAGGAGACCCTGGTAACTGCTACACAACCCAACCACGCTTCTCCACAGAACAGCAGATCAGGGGAGGGTAATGAGGGAAGGCCAGCTTGTTTGCTTTGATCCATCCTATGGAATAAGATAGCGTTCTCAGATCACAGCTTAGCAAAGCCAGTGTCCAAAACCACACAAAACCCTCATCACACTTGAGCCTGCTGAAAGAGTCTCAGAAGCAAGTCAAGAGATTGACTATACCTGCATTTTACTCTTCTTTACAAGAGTATTGTTTCACATTCAAGCACTTACACAAGCTGTTGATTACCACCTAGAAGGCCTACAAGCAGGTCAGCCCTGGTGCATGAAAACGCACCGAGCAAGCTGAGCCACAGGAAAACSTGTAATCCTTCACTCTATGGATACAGACAGGAGTTGATAACCAACAGTTGTCCTACACCCAAGTTTACACCCAAGTGTAAACCACCAAAGTGGTAAAAAAATTGTAGCTACAGATGAAGCAGGAAATTTTATACCAGTCAGAACAAGAAATATCAGCAGTAACTGGAAGTTCAAATTCTTGCTGGTATAAAATGAAATAGATCATAAACTCAAGGCATAAAAATCACTAAATATCAATAAATTCAGTTAAGCAGTACTTCTTAGATATATTACCATAATCAATGAATGTAATCTTAGAGAGTCACATACTAATCTCCATGGCTCACAGCTATAATTAACCCTATTAATAAATAATAACAAACAAAATGCCTAAATCTAGATTTTTTAAAATTGCTTATAGAAGCCAATAAAGCATACACATTATCATACCAATAACTTCATATTTCCTGAAGCAAATTCACAAAAGATGTTTAATCATCTCTCTGAGAGTCGAGTTTGGAAGCAGGAAGAGAAAAGGAATGGTGTTCTGAACATCTCTTCTACAAATTTAAGCAAAAATGAATTTTGCAGAAGCATTTTTTTCTTTCTGTACTACTAGTCTACTGGTGGTATCTCCATGAGGCTTCCAATCCACCAAATCCTTCTTCCAGATACAGAGGCGGTCTCTAGGACAGTAAGGTTTTGCTAGCAGCCTCTTCCTGCATTATAAACAGCATTTATGCAATATTCCCTGATGGGCCTGCTCCCTCCTTTGTGTTTGTGCTCACTGCCTTGCAGCACTGCCACGGGCGTGCTGCTTTTGCAGCCAGACAACATACTCCACTCTTGGATCACGTAGATGAAATTTCTCTTGGTTTCAGGTTCTGAAAGGTGCTTCTCCAGCTCTGGAGTGCGCGTGGGTCCCAGAAGTTGTGTCCTCTACCCCACCTAACCCAGCCAGAAAAGCATGGCAGAAAAAAACATGCTCCTTCCCCGTGTCACTTCACTCGTAGCTGCTACTGAAACTGTCACTATATTCAAATTCCTCATAACCTACTTTCAAGCGCACATCCCTTGGTATCTCTTGTACTTTCCAAGATTGTGTTATCATAGAAGGTGCCAGTAGACTGCACTGCATATTTACCAGAGGGATGTCTCATTGTTTCTATTAATAATATATTAAACAAGCTAGCGCTGAATGTTTTTGAAAAGCCGAGGGCTCTATTTGTTTGTGTCAGTTTATCATTTCAGAAACAGGAGTTGCTACGTAGACAAGCAATTTCATATGCCTCAAAAGGAAGACAATAAGGTGCACAAGCTACAAAAAGAGAGGGGTAAAAAAAGTTTTTAGTTGCTAGTCATGCCATGGACCTGCTACCTGCCTATACATGGATGACCGTGTTTTAAAAGCTGGGTTTGCTTTTGGATTCTTCCATTTGGTCACAACATGTACAGCTTTAAAGCCAGTTCTTCAAAGAGGATAAATGTCCTCAACTTCACCTGAAGCTACTGGGAGCTCTAAATTCTCACCTTTCCAGAAAAATCAATCCAAACCAAAAGTAAGAGTGCTCCCAAAAACAAAAGCCCCAGGTTAGAAAAAAATCTCAGCCACAGGTTATTTCTTTATTCTGAAGTGGAGATCACATCTGCTCAGTTCTTCTAGGTTACTGAGGCTCCTGGCTGAGATATTCCCTACCAAGATACAATATAAACATTGACCATCAAAATGGACTGTGCTCTGTTTACTTCTCCTCCCGTGAGTCTGGGCTAGAGATGATGCAGGGAAGCGTTCAGCTCCCAGCACCGTGTGAGCAGCAGCTGGGAAACAGCAAAGGAACTCCGTATTCACTGTCTTAATGTGATCATATCAAAATGTGTTGAGTGATTTCTTCCACCCCTATCCCTAGCATAATTTCTCAGTGTCCCAAGGAATCACAGATGGCAGACCAGAAAGCGCAGTCTGGTCATGTAGCCCATCCTGTTGCAGCAATGCAGCATTTTCCTTTACAGTAACCTCTTGATTGTATTTGCAGTCAAGTCCACTTTTAAATACCTTTACTTATTCCTCTGTGAAAGTGAAAAGTAAAATCAGTTCTGTTACATATGTGTAGAAATATTCCTGCTATATTTATTTATGACATGCCCTTGTAGTAGACATCAGAAAAATAAAGAGGAGGAAACGGGTTCTGAAATCGTTTGGGACAGTTTTATAGAATATTATTGCAATTAATTCTCATAAAATCCATCTGCCACACCAAGGGCTTGTGTTACCAGGAAACCATTTGTAAAGGGTTCAGAGGGAGAAAGAAATTATAATATCCCTTTCCTCTCTTTCTCACACTTCTCAACCTGCTTTTCACAAAAAATAAAAAGTTACGCGAGCTTTTCCACGCAGCCAGCTTACCATGGGTTTTATGTGAAGTATTGTGCAGATTTAGAGGAAATGCTAGATACTACTAAACCAAAATGAGTTTTTTCCATCTGAATGATACAATAGTCAGTTCTATGCATCCTATAGCTTGCCATAACAGACAAAAAACTTTGTTTCATGCTCTAAACCTAAATCATGGAAATGCAAAGCAACAAATTCTCTGTGCCTCAGTCTCTTGTAATTCGGAGGCAGAACAGAATGCATAGAGATCCTTCTCCCTAAGCCCTAGGAAACAGTTGATGGACAAATATGTTAGCGTGAGTCTCAAGGAAATGGATGAGTGGAAAGAGAATGCATAAATACAGGATAAATCACAAATATCTATGATAATACATTGCACGCTTCTGCTTTTTCATTTGCGTGTATTGCTTCTTTTTACATCTCCACCTTTTGTAGATGGTAGTTGTCTGACATACATACATATGCTGGGAACCTATGCATGCTGGGAACCTATGCTTTCCCCTGTAGTTAGTGGAGAGAATCAGACACACCACCTACCCCGAAGTGGGATCATCTTCTAGAGGTGCCTACCCTTATCTATGTATCATCAAGTGGACCTATTTAACTCACTGAAATTAGACTTCTGCTACTAATATCAGAACACTATTATCAGGCAAGGTAAATTCCATCCTAAAGTGTTCCACAAGTGTCACAAAAAAATTTAACTGCAATTGTGTACACCAACCTTAAAGGTCTTTTTAAAATCTTTGTCATTTGTACTGTTGGATGCCCACGGTTTTAATGACAAACATCATGCAAGGCAGCTCCTCACTGCACCTAGCTGCAGTCTCTTCTGTAAAAGCACCATTGACGTGGAGGTGAGAAAAAGCAGGACTCACATGCATCTATTATTGTCATGAAGAAGATGGGTTAGCAAAGGGAAAAACATGTTGATAAGAAAGTCAAGTAGTACGTATCACACCTGAAATATGCCAATGTGTCAGAAATAAACAGTAAGGAAGTCATAATCAGACCTGCAAATTAATTCTTATTTAGATATTAAAAAAATATCTAGTAAAGGCAGAATTATGGCAATTCTAGTATATTTAAATAAGGATTATTTCAATTTCTAAGCATTAAGTAAAGACATTTAAGAAATACGAGAAACACTTCTTTCAGTCTATTATCTAAAAATATTTCTCATATTTCTTAAGGGTTTTCTCTAGTTTATTATCTAAAAGTTCCTACCAGAAATGAAAAACTGACCTCACTGAAGTCTCACCACAGCAGAAACCTCATAGTGAGCCAAATGGAAACATTCTTAACTTAGATAATTATACAAAATTCAGGTTTCTAAACATTTTCTTTAAAACTCAAATTAGCCAGAGCTTCTGAAATGCCAATGACCTTACATACGCTCTTCAACTTACGTGCAAAAATCAGAACAATCGGATCTAATTACGGCAGAAAGAAATTATGCAAGAAAATCAGAGCTACTTTATCACACCCCCTTCCAACTGAAACCTGGCCAGAAACAACAATACCAGTAACATTCCTAACTGGTCAGTCCAGGCAGGTTTCCATCATCTGGGCATAGTCAGTAACTCGGTGCTAAATTTATTAGCATGCAACCTTACATTAAACAGCACGAAGCAGAGAATGAAATCATTGTTCAGCAGAACCATGAGTGCTCCAAAAATGGCAGAGCAAAATCGGGCAACGTGCTAGCAGTTTATATCACAGGGATCAAACACCACCATGATTCCTGACGGCTTTAGCTGAACATTTGCAACCGCCCCCAGCCAGAAGAAAAAGCTTCACTTCCTGCTCTTTTGCAACATCGGAAGTCCCTGTGAGAATTAAGTGGACAAAGTATAACCTGATTTGACAAAAAAGATCAGAGAAATGATGAAATACTGACCAAAATGTCAGCAAAGAACGTAGGTACTTGCCAGCATGACTAACAGGACAGTTAGAGATTAGGAAGACTACGTAGCAGATTTTTTTTCTGGTGTTTTTGTTGTTTCTTTTATTACCTCTCCAAATCTAAAAAGAAGAACTTTTGTGTACGTTCCTTGCATTTCAGACCCTGTAGGGCCATTTTGGGATGTACCATTGCAGACAGTATGTCTGGCAGGAACACATCTGTGACCAGGTGCCCATTAAATCATTTCCTGAGCTGTTTTAGACCTCTTCTGAGGGCAGTTTGGTAGCATGCCAGTTCTGGTCTAAAATCTGCAAAGAACCACTGATTAATTGGGCTTTTGCTATTTCACTGTTATAAGGAACTGCACTCCTTTCACATTCTTATGGGACTCCTTGTGTGGTTTCATTGGCAATTGCAGTAAATTTACCCCTATGTCTATATATTTTTTAAATTAAACAAAGTAACTAATGAACTGGAAAAACACTGTTTCAGCAGTGAAGCAATGCACTGATTCCTACTGACAATCATATTTTGGATTCACTATCTTATCTGATGTACTACCCAACATCCCTTTAAGCACAGGAGTCTCACAAACTCAATGTTAAATTCCATTAACATTTGTGATTTCCTCTTTACTTTTTATCGAGTAAGAGCTTGCTATTTTTCTTCCACTGCACCTAAATCACATTTTTAATATATGCAGGTGGCTAAATAACGGGATACTGAATACTCAGTAGGCTCCATTGGAGTAAAGCAATCAGATATACACTCAGAAGTATATTTTAGGTCTACGCTAGAATCCAAAGTGTGGGTAGTGTCAGTATGGCCCATGCTGACATATCTGGGTAAGCTTTAAATCTGCAGGCTGGAGAATCAAGACCCAAGAAAGGTGGCTGCAGCACGACAGCCTTCACTGAGGAGGAGAGAGCCTGCCCGCAGCTCGGGGTGCTAAGCTGGCACAGCCATCCCAGGCCAAAGTGAACAAGGCTGACGTCGCTAATGGGTGCACAGCTAGTTTTGCACAGGGACACTTGCGATGCAATCAGACCTTTATGGTTGCTGCATAAACTCACAATTTAGAAAATGTATTACTTGAGTGGCACAGACATGCAGCTCTCCTTTGTGCTTTTGAAAATCTACCCTTTAAAACCCATATTATCTGTCAAAAACTTGACATTTGCTTTCAATTAAGAAAGATGTATTAGATATACTCACTGGCCAGCAATTAGTGAGCAACTGAAGAAACAGCTGTTGGGCATCTTGGAAAGGGAGACCCTGACTTCTAACCTCAAGGGAGATGGAAGCCAGAAAACTCATAGCAATCCGAGCATCCGGCCTCCTGATTTGGTGATCTTTATACACCACCAAAAAGTGACTACAAAGAGAAGGGCAGGTAGAAGAAGGGGGCACTTAGAGTGGAGTGGGTACTCTGCTCTCAGCTGCCTGTTAATCTCACTCAGTTGGAGTAACACCAGCAATGAAGAGCAGAGGGAGAGGAGGAACACCAAGGGTATCCTGTTAGACAGAATAGCTTGCAAACTGGGCCTGCCTCTGAAACATGCCTGGTGTCTGAATCCAGGAGTTCACCTCTATCTCATCACGAGCACAGTCACACATGCAGGGATGCTCAGCTATTAAAGATCAAAGGGAACTGTTTGTCTCACTTCAGCTTGTTCACAAACCAGGTTAGTTTGAGGCAAGGATAGCTCAAAAGATCAGAGGCAGAATGACCCAGTGAATGTAAAAAGGGGCTCATGGTGGTTTTGCTACTCCTTAACCTTGAAATTCACATCACAGAGGGGAAAACACTTCTCCTGTAGTCTATCCAGAAGTCAACTTGCATCCACAAAATGCTTCAATAACAATATGCTGAATATTTCTAGTAACTTTGACTGGGTTTCTCTCTGACTGGCCTTGGTGAGCTTCTGTAGCTACAGAATGAGTTTAATATCACATAAAAAGTGATAACAGTGGTAGCATAACAAGCATAGCTTCAATTCACGTGAGTAAAGAGGTTCAGAGTTGGATCCTATACTTCTACCTAGTTTTGTCAAGGCAAATGGAGCTCTGGCCATTTCCAGTACTCTGGGACTGGTCTCAATCAAAATTTAACAACAGGGTGGGGGGAAAAAATCAACCTAAAGAGTTAATCTTTATTAGCTTTAGGAAAGGGGGAGAGCAGGGCGAACAGTCCTTTCTTCCCCTAAGGCCTTCCAAGAAACATGTCAGAAAGAGTGAAATACATAGACAGACAAAAAGAATAAAACAGCAATGTCACAAGAAATAAGAAATGAGAGCTATCAGAAAAACAGATGCCAGTCATGGCAAGAAAAAAAATGTAAACTCTTACATTGGTAAGAGTTGGTTGTTTCTGGCAAGTGACAAGCAGGACCAACTTGGTGCTTTCAGAGTATGTTTAAAAGTAGCAATCCAAATAATGCTGAAGATACGTGTACAATACTTTAGATATATAGATAAATATATATCGTTAGATACACATATAAACAAAACACTGTATGTATTATTCTTGATAGCTCCTTATTTTCAAATGCATTTTGTATTTTCCTACAGGGTCTCATCCAAACTCACTGCAATCGATGGAATAGCTTCCATTGATTTCAAGGGACTTTGGAAGAGACCCTGAGAAGCTACTGCAAAACAGAATTCTCAGCTATCTTCCTTGTCCAGTAATTTTTTTCTCTTTAAACTCATAATTCAGTTAATATATTTTTTCACCCATGAATTTGATCTTATCAACCAACACTGTTCTGTCCAGGCATGAGGACTACATTATCTCCCTTTATCAAACTGCAATGAAAGGAAAGTTTTCCACCCTTGGGCATTTTTTCCCTCTTGCAGATATGTCTGTGTTCCTTTATCTGGTCCTTTTTTGCATTCACTGTAAATCAAAAACTCTCCAGAGGAACTTCCTGGATTCTCAGTTATTGAATAAGGCTAATCAAGTTCCCAGAGAACAATCTTGCTTTTTATGTCTATCCGCATCCGCAGTCTCTTCATCAAAACAGTCCTATTCAACATTCTTAAGGGCTCTTGAACAAAAATATTTTAGATCTTCAAAACAAAAGTTTCCTAGCACCAGGTTCACTAGTCTCTTAACTTTGCTTTAACTCAGTTCTTATACACAACTAAAATTATTGTTATATATATACACACACTATAAGATATTGTGCCGAGTGCTTCAACACGCAGCTCTTAGATCCAAACAAAGAGTTCAGCTCTCTTTGATTACATTAACTTTTTTAATCCAAAAGGTTTTTGGTGAAGCATATGTTCTGCATCATTAAAATCAGATATTCTGGCTTTGATCTTTAAGTTCTCTCAGTTGACTGCTTCTCCAAACTACAAACTATTCGAGCTTTTGAAGTAACCTCCTTGCTCCGTACAGAAAACCTGAACCTTCAGCCAGATTTGATAGGGTTACAAGATAATAACCATATACCACTGTATTTACTTTTTACATATTAAACTTTGCTTTGGGAAAAAATCTATAGCTTTATCAGAAAAAGCTGAAATACAGTAACTATGAAACACAGAGAGAATTCTCTACATAATATTAGATACTTAAGTTTGTAAGTAAATCTAGGAACATTTTGTTTCACCGAACACTATCTTTTACACTTGGTATTTATCAAAGTAACTTTTTTTTCCTTTTTTTTTTTTTCTTACAAAGTCAACAAGGAGCTTGGACAGACAGAGATAGGAAGCCTGTGGATTTGGAGTAGTGGAAATGGCACACAGTGAATGTCAGCAGCCAGACTGTCACACAAACAAGCTTCTCCGCAGCGTGGAATGCCAGAGAACAATTGCAGAAGTTGAGGTGTGACATTACAGCAAGATTAATTAAAGAAGCAGGACCAGCTGAAAATAGCGAAGGCAGCCATTTGTCAGTGGACTACAACAGGCATTAAGTGGCTTCCAAAAATAGCGGGACTACTGGCCCCATGACACATCTCAGTGATTCTGGAAGGAAATATCTAGCCCAGCCAGAAAGCCCAGTCTGGAGATGTGGGACACGAGGCATCTAAGCTCCCAATCCCATTGACCAGATGCTAAAAGCTTTGGCTGAAACTATTTGGTTCTCAAGTTTTACAAATAATAGTAACAGAAGCAAATATTCAATCAGATGTAAGAAATACTAGTTAAAATGAGAGTAAAAGGAAAATTCAAGATGGAATTATTAACGTTGACTGAAAAGGACAATATTTGTGGTTCCATGGAGGAGGAGGGTCACACAGTCRGTTCCTTGTTACATTTGAACATGACACTGGAGGTGGAAGAGGTGAGATTTTATGAAATACACAATCCACATATAGTGAACAAGTATGAATTCATAAAGTGGAATAAAAACACAGATGTTTTTGATGAAATAAAATAATGCAGCAATAAAGTTTATCAAATAGTATCTTATAAATGTGACATTTGTCAAGAATAGAAGATGAAATAAAATGCATTCCCTAGTAAGTATTACTCTGTATGTATAAGAGTGACTATTTCTCTGTGTGTCTGTAAATAAAAAACTACACATTCTATTTTAATTTGGAAAGTTATTTTCATTTCAAGCATTCTCTGCATGGGGCAAATGACTTCTGAAGATGAAAACATTTCCCACACATGCTTCACATCATGTAACAAGAGAAAGATCACTCCCAAATTCAATCTCTCATTCATGCCTTCCCACCCCCCCTTTTTTTTTCCCCYCCCCTTTTTTTTCCCCTTTAAAAAAAAAAAAAAAGAAAGGAAAAAAAAAGAGGGAGATGTGTTTGGCAAATCAACAACAGAAATATTTCAGAAACTGTCCAAGCCATACAATCCCAAACTAATTCGGACCGAATCACATGAAAAGAAAAAGACATCTTGTGAAGAAAAGTCATTTCTACATGCCACCTTTTTCCAATTACTTCCCAGTAACAATTTAATGAGAGCTGTAAAATACAGTGCATATCTACCACTACATGATTGTAGTACTCAACACTTCTGAAACTCAGGTATTCAAATTTACAAGCTTTCTATAATGCCTGTTCATCCAAATACTTTAGCATATTGAAAAGAAAGTAACAATTAAAAGTAACAATTAAAAGCCCATAATTTAGTTACTCTACGTAACTCATCATTCTCAGAGAATGAAATATTGGATTAATTCATTTACCTTCAACCAAGCACTGACAAGCGATAGATTGTATTTTACCCCTTCAATTCTTTGTTTCTTTTGCTACCTACTTCCATAAAAAAAAAATCTTGCCTAAAATTCCTATATCTTGTCATGGAACCTTGTTTGTTGATCACATTAGAATAGAATATTCCATAAATAGTTTATAAAGTATTATGAAATAATTAAAAACTCTATTAACAAGTTACTTCTTGCACTCCATAGAAATTTATAAAAATGATGTAATACTTACTACAATATCTACGATGTATACGTGAATCTTTATTAAATTTTTGCTCTCTTTCCCAGTAATACAGATGTTAACTGTTTTCTGCAATTTTAAAACTAAACGCCTTTGAACAGTATTTCTTGTCTGTATATGTTGCAATGTTGCTGGCGTCACCAAGAAAATGTCTATGTATACTCTATTCTGGTAGTGCCTTCTCTTGCCTAAACTAATCTTAAAACGGTAGGGAAAAATTCTATTTAACTAGGCAATAATGATGCAGCCTTGTAGATACTGGAGAAATTGCTTAGATGGTATCTGCACACAGATAAGAAGAAACCAGAAGAGTGATCTTGGAAGAGCGTGTTTCAGGGGCAGTCTGCCCACAGGTCAGAAGAATAAATTAATTCTTGTCTTTGTAGAGTTTCCAGCACAACATCCTACTATTTTACATTTTGGAGAAGGAGCAACTTTTATCCAATTATAAAGTTTCCATAGTTCTGGAGAATGAATGCTATAAAATTAAAGGAAAACCAGGATCTGAGCCTGAGCCAGCGGCTATTGAAAGCCGGTGGAAGGCAATAGCATTGCCTTCAATGGGCTCCGCACCAGAGCCTGCGTGTACAGCGTTACTTATGAACTGCATACATTAGCTGATCATTTGTTCTCAGCTTATTCTTAATCCTATTTTACAAAGCTAATGTTCATCTTCTAATGACAATCTAATTGCTTGGTGCCATGTTTACTAGTGGGAATGAACCACAAGCCATGTCACTGTAAGCTCCAGGGAGTATTCCAGTGATTGGGAGGTTAAAATCTCCCCATCTTTAGAAAGGGAAAACTCATTTCTTAACTCTCTGGTACAAATTATTTCCAGGTGCTGATAATTATCACTCATGGAGTTTGATATTCCGGACTCTACATCTAAATTTATACTTGACAAGTTAAACTTTTCATCATGTGCAGCAGTCTCCTGAAGGCTGAGGAGAAGGACAGACTGCCGATGGTTGAAACCAATTCTACTTAAAATAGCAACACTTAATTAAAAGTCTTGCTTATTTCTTTTCAAAGTATTTAAAATATATCTTTTCCCCAAAGGAAATAATATTGTATATTATTAAACAGATCAGTATTATTGCATCTGCTCATGAACGAGAATTGTGAATAGCCAAATAATTATTTGGGAAGCCTTGGAAAGGACTCAGAAAAAAAAAAATCCATCAAAAGCTAATCTTTCCATTATGTAGACTTCATGCAGTTATCTTACTGTACACACACACACTACATACATGCAAAAGACACATAAGTGTGCATGTGGTAACAGAGACATGACACATAGAAAAGCAAGAGATTCAAGCACTAGATGTTTAAATGTTTAAATACATACATGCAAGCACTCATGCTTACATAGTCACACATTTTTGTCACTAACCAGACAAAAAGTTATTTAAAGAAGCTAAAAATAGGGTCTAGCAAGCACCAATTCAAAGGAATTTACAGAAGAAACACCCCATAGCCACGCTAGTATTTTTAAAGTTTATGTCGCCAGTTTAAACCTCCTATATGGCTATCTGTAATCTTTTAGGAGTCTGCTTTTTGCCCATGTGGCATGCTAAGAAACTGATCAGTCAATTAATTTTGAAGCAACTCTGACATAAGTTTATTTAAAAGGTGACCCAAGAGACTCTCTTAAAGTGAACATTTAATGAACGCCATAAACCCAAGTGCATCCCATTGCAATATTAGAATTATACATAAAATAGGCATACTGAGCTGTATCACTCAGTCATTCTTATACTGGCTGCAAAATTACATCTCCCAAACCCTAGAAAAGATCAACCTCATGATCTGCTGGGACAGGATTATTTTAATGGACATGCCTTAAATCAGGCAGGTGTCTTTTTGCTTTAAAGACTGCATTAGGGGAGGGCGAAGGTGCTACTTGTTTCCCCAACAGCAAACACCTGCAGACTCCAGGCTCTCAGTACCTGCAATGTTACTAATGGTTAAATTATTTGTGGCAGGACTTGAAATTGAGTCCACTTGATCTCAGGGTCTCACAGATTAAAGTATTAGTCCATTGAACCATGTTACTAGACTTCACTTTAATCTATAAGATACTTCCTTGTCTTTGTTCAATAAGCGCGGTAGGAAAAAAACGAAACAGTTGAAATCTTGGAAAAGTGACAAGCAAACATGCAGAAATTTCAAGAGACAGTCTAGTCAAAGGAAAGTAACTACTGAACATTGATTGTCTGCAAATTAAGCTACACTGGGATATGCTAGGCCAGATCCTCAGCTTGTATAAATTAGCAGGCCTCCAAGGCCGTGACAATTTTCATTTGTGAGGATATGAAAAAATATTTTGCATTTCTTTGATGCTTTCCATACTAGAATGAAAGGTCTGGGAGAACTGCAAGGAAAGCATTCAATTTCTAGCTAGATAAACTGATGCACAGACAAATTAAATGACTCAGAATCACACAACTGTTCGAAAACAGAGTAAACCGTAAGATTTATCACCCTTTTGGGTCTTCTTGCTCTCACCATCAGTCTTACTGACCAGTGTACCTGGCATCTGAAGAAGAAATGCCATTTGTTAAATGACGGTTTAGGTATTAAGCATGCATGCACTTTATGCTTGTATTTTGATCTGCGTTCACCCCACCTAATTCTAGGGATTTAACTGATATGGCCTTTCCAGGTGCTTTGGTCACTGGGGAATGAGAGGCAATTTCAGAGCTTGATTCAGACACCAGGCAGGTGAACATCCTTCCCGAAAGTACCATCCATCACCCTGCTTTCACTGACTGTGAGAGGAGCCCAGACCAACTACACTGGTTAAATGCCTAATATTGAATGGGGCAGTTCAGACATATGTCTTGTGCTCTATCGGCTGCCAGAAGTGAACACGTTATGAAAAAAGACATAAAAAAAGCATCTTTGCTTATATGTAAAACTATGGCATGAATTTAGTAGTGCACAAATCCCAGACCAGAAGCCTGAGAGAACACATAAACAAAGGCGCAGAACATTGGGGTTGAACAGCTTGCAAAGTGCAGGAGAAACAAAAAAGAAATCAGAGATACCATTAGAAGCACATACAACAAAAGAAATTTAAGCCAGAAATAGCCAGAAGCTTATTTCCTTCATGATTCACAGAGCATATTGCAAAACTGCAGTGAGTTGGCATAAATTTGTCAATTTAAGCTCTAGTAGGAAACATCTGATAGTAGGAGATCATCCTTAAGAGGGTAGAAGTAAAATGAACTAATATGAAAGGCAGGAGGTGAGAGACAGCAGAAAGAGCTGCTGTTGGTAATCGATTTGGTCTCTTTTAATATTCTTTCAAAATTACCTCCTCCTCCTCCTCTTTTTCTCATCCTGTACCCTCCAAGTCCCTCCTTAAATTGCATCCTGAGCACCATTCCCTGTTTGTCTGACCTTTGTACCAGCACAATCAACCCAGGGGAGAAGCACCCCCACCGCTATGCCTGTGTTTGCAGGAAACAAAGATATGCTGGAGTAACTGGCCGTTTCTTTCCCATTGGATAAAACGTTAAATCTTAAATTGCAAAGGAGTTAAACAATGCCTTGTAACACATGACATCACTGCATTTAATGATCTCCAACATTCTTGCAAGTTCACTCAGGACTTAARAAGGAGAACTCCACTTCTGATAACGGAATCTTTAAGATTTACTTGTATACACATTTTTTTTTTTTTTAAAGGACCACATTCCAGCACCATTTCTTAAGATATTCTTAACATAATTTAGCAAAAGCTCTGTAATCCAATACTTATGAAATGAGCTGTCAGGCATAAAGTATGCCAGAATCTCTTAAGTCCACACACAGCAGGACACAAAACTAGTAGCAACTGTACTGAATTACAACCAATAGGAGAAGTCACAGGTCACCGAAGCCACACAGAGTCCTGCTATAGCCAACAATGAAACTTAATGTACTTTCCATGTCCAGAACCATCCGCTATAGAGCTTCTGTAAAACAGATTAATGATAATAGCAGCAGAAACTAGAAACGAAATGCAAGAAATGGAAGCCCGGCCAATATTCCATTTGTAATTTGTCACACTATCACACAATAAGACTTCAGCGTGAATGTGTTGCCAATTTACAATTCAAATAAGCTTCCTTGAATTTTTAAAAGAATGGACTGTACACATCAGTCAGTATGACACAAAAATGCCCTGTCAGGTTAATTTTAAATGCACATTTTATTTGCTACTGTTAACTAATCACTATCATTACTTCTGATTTTTAAGAGAGGTGTCCATTATTAAATAAAATGCAACTCCTGATCCCTAACTGGAATGGGACTTGTTTCTGTAACCAAGCAGTATTCCCTAATTTACAATATTTTGACTTTACACTAGCTAGTTAAATGGTAATTTATTTTTTTTTTCCCCCCACCATGCAAAAAAACAAGGTATTACCAGCAAAAGGAGCACATTTTGTTAGGGCTTTACATAGGGTCTATTAAAGGCAATAGCAATTTTTTTCATTTACTTCAAAGGCCTATTGATCAAGCTAGCATTAGGAAAAAAGAAAAGGTTTCTTTTCGTAAAACATTGTTTACTTATAGTTGATGAAATTCCTCCTGGTTGTGAAATTCAGCAGATGGACTATCAGGGGGATGCATTTGGCCTACTGCAGACTATACACTGTTTCTGTCGGAAGGTGCAGTGCTTTGATGATGCAGAAAATAAAGCCCATGCTGTTTCTATGTTCTATTAAAAGGAAAGCCATTAAGACGGTAGTTAAGTGGTCAAAGCCTAAAATTAGACTTGCCACAAATGCCAGTGGCAGGAAATATTCTTAGTATTTAAAATATCGCTTCATAAAACAAAAGTTACACTGAGTTGAAAAAAAGCAAAAGGCCATAGAGCCAAAAAATCATTTAAGTACCTAAATGCACAGGTAGCTCTAACCACAAGAAGTCAGCGGCTCTTGCCACTTGCTTACAGTTAAGCATCTACTGCTCCATCAACTCAGGGTTTATCTTTGTAGGATTCTGTTACTGGAAAGACTTCAGCACTTTCTGTGCTGATATCAGGGTTGATAAGACCTAAATCTGCAAAGGACAGCTGTGGGGTACTGTAAAAATTCAATCGAATTTGTATCACCATGAAATATCTCCCGAAGCTCCAGCCATACTTTATTTAGATGAGAATAGCTTTAAAAGTTTCCCTTCTTTCCTTGCCATATAAAGCTCTGACTGTGCTGTTTCTTTTATACTCCATAGTCTGCTGCTCCCCAGTTATCATCAATTGGGTGTTAGGGCTACACTCCACCTGCACCACCAAAACGATCCGTCTTCAAAATAATCAAAGGATTGTTGCTGGGGGTTCTCCGGGTGGAGGCAAAAAGAAAGAGGCAGATTAGGGGAAGGTTTGTTTTTTGCCCAGATCATTTCAAGAATACAATTCACAACAAAGCCTCAAAAACCACTGGGTTGCCACAGTGGAGGACAGGCAGGGATGTGGAGTAAGTGGTTGGGATGGGAGTGTCTTCAGTGTCATGGAAAACAGTATGAGAGCAGGTGGACAGTTCCACCACAAGTTAAATAGTCAATACAGCATGTAATTAAGTTCACTCACAGCATCTGCTAGGAAAAACAGAAGCGGTTTATATCTTTTTTAGAGCTAGCTCATGTACAGGGGTGCCTTCTATGAGGGTTAACTGCAAAATTCACACTACTTACCTGGGAAGCTGCTGGGGTTCATTACACCTATTTGTGGGTGATATCCTAAGTCAGACTGTCAAGCATATCCAAAGATCATAGATCAAGGGTTTTTCAGCTTTTTTAAGAAAGAAAATGGAAAGCAATTTGAAAATTAACTTTATTGCCAAAAGGTGGAGAAAAGTACTTTGTTTCTCTTTCAAGGACAGCAAGAAAATAAACGACTATATGGAAAAAGGTATGCATGCTATTTAGAGAAAGATGTTATTTTTCAGTGTCTTTAGGGGAAGCTACTTACAAAGGGGCATAGAAAGGTATTAAAAATCAGGAGGATCAGCTGGCAGTATGATGAACAACATGTAGCAATTCATCAGCCTATGTAAACCCAGAGTCGTTTTACTCCAAAGCAAATTTCCCATGACTTTGATATTTCCTTTGAAAGAAGCTTTTTTTTTTTTTAACCTGCATTTGATCATTGATTTATATTTATATACAGCTTACAGTAGGAAAAACTTCTGAGTCTGTCATATGCAGCCCTTGAATAGAAACAGGGGAGATTTACACACAGGAAAAAAGTTTTATTGAATCAAAGTGTAGATTACGTACACAATGAATATCCTATATATTTTCCAGAGTAGGATTAGTAACTAGGAACTCTGAAGTATTACTGCCAGTTCTGATACTGATTATATTCTGTGTACTTTGGCAGGTCACATAACCTTTCTATCTCTGACTGTAAAATGAGGATATTACTTATCAGCCTCACAGGGATGTTGTGAGGATTAGTTAATGCTAGAAAAAGGACATACAGTGCTTTACGAAGTAAAATCCATCAAAAACACATGCACAGTAAATGATACCAAGTAATTTGACCTAGAATTTAATTCAGTTATACTCTATGATAGTCGAAGTCTTTTGGATAAACAAAAGTCAACTTAAATTTCAACCAAAACTGGAACAAAACCTAAAATGAATTTTTAGTCGAGGTTCAAAAAGAAGCAGTTATTTTAAAGGGTTGTTCCTATTATCTCTCTGTCTCTCTCCCTCTCTCTCTAATTTCTGGTTCTAACTTGTGGTCTTAAGGAGCAGCTCTGATACCCCGTAGGAAAGCTTGTTCTTGTGGTTATTTCTGGCACGTCCTGCAGGTTCAAGAGAGGTTTGGGTAGCTTAGCTAAGCATCTCAACTTTGGGGTACTTCTGCAAACCAAGCCAAAGCCCATGGCACTTGCCAATTGCTAATTGTAATGCTTTTATGCTCTCCAGTGCAGGAGTTTTGAATAGAAGAAAATCTTCTTCACATTATTTGAAAATGTTAAAGGCAGAGTGAGTGCAAGAAAATGAGAATTGCAACTCCCTGAGGTGATGTTCAAGTGGAGACTGAAAGAGGGTGGAGTTCTTAATCCTAAAATTAGGTTTGTAATAACTTCAGTGCAAACCACCTGGAAATGTACAGTTTTTCAAATACATTAATGTAGCAGATGAAGAGCAGTGTTATTTCAGGGCTACAGAGTTCATCGCTATCCAGTGAAATAAGCAGGCCAGCTTATTTACTGGTCCAAATCCTGTTTTCTGCAATGCCTTTACTCGAAGGTTTCCTTGAAGCAGTGAGATAGTCAAGGGGAACTTGGCATTCAGACTTGTAAACAACAGCAGCTTTGCTACTTGATCTGAAAATCACTCCTTTCATAGATCTGAGTCAGAACTAAGGTTAGATTTGTGCTGTTTCCGTAACTAGGGACAGTTCTGATTTTTCAAGCAATCTAATTTAATGCTGTTATTGCAGGGAAAACACATGCTTTTTTTTTTGCCTTTTTTTTTTCCAGGTAACTATTCCAACGTCTATCAGGTGTTAGCAACACCTTCTCTAAATCACAATTTTAAATTTTTTAGCTGTTTGTTACAAACATAAGTCTCATAAACAAACTAGATCTAGACGCGTGGCCCATTTCACCAACACAGTCTACAGATGGAATTTTCGATCCTTTGCAGATAAGGACTTTGTCAACTTCAGTGGAGCTAATATGTCACCTATCGCCATTGTACTCAGTAAAACAGTAGTGAATTTTCGTTTTATGTTGTTTTCTATCATAACTGATACATCAGTATGAAAATAAAAATTGTTACGTTTTTTCAGTTATATACTCAGTTCCTCCAGCAACATACCCAAATTTTGGTTCTCATACAAGTCGGTAGGACCTCACAGGTTCATTCACAGAAGAGGACTAACTATGCTATTCATAGTTCCCACTTTGCCAACTTGAGGAATGTGTTTTTATGAGCTGTGTTTCCCAAATGATGGCATATTGAAAAGGTAGCTGTGCCCAGTGAAAGGCGTAGTTATTGACTGAAAGACTAATTTGATCATCCAGTGCAAAAAACAAACAGACAAATGAAAAAAACCTAAATCCACAGAAAAGGAGAAGAAAATGCATGTTGGCATATATTCCAAACACGTCTCCAAAATAAATCTATTGCAATGTGCAGTATAAATGTGCCTTGTATTTATAACTTATTTTCAAGTTATCTTTCAGTTAAATATAAGCTTGTCTATTTAACGTATTCGATTGCTCACTTTGCTGTTCCATTCTTCTTTCTCTCTTCCTCTCTTGGCAGATCACAATTTGGCCTTTCGGGATTTAGTCTGAATGTGTCATAAGTATTCAGTTCCTTCCTGCTAACGCCTCTTAACATTTTACTCTCCCTT
This sequence comes from Phoebastria nigripes, assembly GCA_035582835.1. Classification (NCBI taxonomy): domain Eukaryota; kingdom Metazoa; phylum Chordata; class Aves; order Procellariiformes; family Diomedeidae; genus Phoebastria; species Phoebastria nigripes. The sequence continues at coordinate 2,595,812 of JAYKAV010003221.1, read as the reverse complement.
CTGACTCGACAATCTTCTTCACCTATTTGCCTTATTCTTGATCCCCTATTTCCCCCATCCTTCCTCAGTACACTTCTCTTCTGTTTCCTTTCTTATCAACTGTATCTATTTACATGCTGGGTTTGAAATTTTCCCGAAGGCTGAATGAACTGTTTGCTGTGTTGCTCTGATTATGAAGTACAACAGACAACAATACTAATAAAGCTAAGATAGGGTAATTCAGATCTGTTGAAGAAAAACTAACAACAACAGAACACAATGGAATAATCATTCCCTTAACTCAGTGATTTCCCTGCAGCAGAAAAAGGCTTTCTGGATTACATACAGAATAACCTTGGCACAGCTTCATATAAGTGCTGGGGCCTACTAAGGAAATGTTTGATATGATGCCAACAATGGGCAATAAAACTGAAGTAAATCAGATACTAAATGGGCAGGACGCAGCTTTCTCTAAGGGCTGTACAGCACCTAGTACACTCTCATCACTACCAGAATTTACTTTTTTTTTAAGATTTCTAAAACAGTGTTATCTGTACTCAGTCAGATTCCTTTTCCATTAAGATCTAGTTTGCCTGTTTCTGATCTAAAGTCACTGTCTAAAAATACAAAACAACAGGTCCTTCATTACCAGTGATATAATAGAATACATTAATTATTGCTCTTACCTTATAATTCATTTTATGCAAAACCAGGACAATGTATCTTTTGTTTATAATCTTGGACATTCAATGATGGTTTCAATTAGAGTCTTTTGTTTATACACATACGGACTTCTGAGATTTATTTCCTACAAACAATTGTAATATTGTGTACTGTATGCATAGTAATCTGAACTCTGAGGGCCAGATTCAGCTCTGTTGCAGGTGAGCGTAAATCTAATTTGTTCTGATTCTGACATCCACACTACCGGGCCAGAGGACAGCGTAGGCTTAACTCCATGAAGTTAAAGCCCCGAAAATATCAGATCATTTAGGCTAGATTTCTGTATAAAGCGAGGGATTACATTTCACATAATGATCTCTGTAGTGAGTCCAATACCTTGTATTTGTCAGAATTCTTGCAGAAAGGCATTCAGTCTTCATCTCAAGTATCAAAAAATGGACACCCGCCTTCCCATTCCAACAGTACTTTTTTCAGTGGGCACCAGTCATCACTACTGAAACGTATCCCTTACTTCCCATTTGAATGCATTTAATTTTGACTTTTGACACTACTGGCTTTTTTCTGTACTTTCAGAACAAGCAGAGGAGAGTGGTGGCTATTAGTACTCAGTATTTTCTTCCCGTGAAGAAACTTTACTGCCATTAATCAATTCAGCTTTCAGTTTCCTTGTTAATATAAGCAGATAATGCTTTAAATTTCTGTTCTTCTCTGTAAGACATTTGCCTCACTGAATAATTCTGTGGCTCTTTCCTGCTTGTCCTTTCATTTTTATTTATTTTTTAAATTTATTTATTAGAAATGTTAGTAGTTCTCTAGCTAACAAAACATGATGCAATGGAGCAGGGCCAGGTCTGGATTTGGATTTCAAGCTATTTGTGATCAAATATATGAAGCCATAATGTAGAGGAGGCTAATTGCATTTCAATTTATTTCCATTACAGTCATTTTGTCCTCTAAAAGGGCTGCAGAGAAAGCTGGATTATTTTTACACTGTTAAGAAAGACAAGTGGAAACAGTTTTTAGAGAAAGGCTGAGACCGCAGAGCACAAACGACAATGGATCTTTGTGTTACAAAGGTGTTGTTGAATGTTTAACTCCCCATAGACTGTTCATGGAGTTGAGCCCATGGATCAAGCAGAGAGCATGGTCCTAAGCACTATCAGAGGAAGCCAGCAAGATAAATGCCGTTTTCCTTTTTTATTGGTCATGCTGGGCATGGCCTATTATCTTTAAATGGACTGAGCAGTTACTGTAGAGAAAAGAACAAGGATATTATCTCTACCCAGGCTTGTTATAGTCTCCAGGGCAAAGACTGTGAGATACTGCTGATAGACAAAGCAACTGCAAAAGCTAATGTCACTCCTCTGTAGACAAGACAGAAAAGGCAAATATTTAAAAAGGGGTAGTTCATAAATTATGATCATCCCCACCCCCATCAAAAATCCATTAACAAGGACATTTTTCAGGCAAGTAAACTCTGCCCTAGGAACACATGTTCAAGATTTTTTTTCAGACTTAACCTAAATTAAGGTTAGTGACCTTAATCCCTTCCATTGTGATTGCCTTGTGCACTAGGAATGCAATAGGATAGAACAGGCTAATGAATGAAAAACTCATTCAGCTGCAACTCATATTTATTTATTTATTCATTCATTCATCTCATCCCATCCCATCCCATCCCATCCTGAAAAATCTACCTACTTACTTATGATCATCTGCTGCGAATGTATCCCATAACATATTTGTTTCTCTCTTATATTTCCCTCTTTTAGGCCTTTGCTTCAATTCAGTGTAACTGGTCTAGTTCATCAGCTGATTTAAATCAACTTGATTCAATTAACCTCCATGGGGCTGCATCAGCCCCCATCTCCCAGCCCATCACTTCTGGCAGTGCTCCTGTTCTCCCTGCCACCCAGTCCTGTGCTGGGAAGTAAGCTGGTAGGACCCTCTGCATCTTGCCATCTATATTGAGGTACTGCTTACCTGCTTTCAGCTCTTCCTCCATAATATCTCAATTTTTTCAAGTCAATCCTTTCTCTTATTTTATATTGTTTAAAACTCATTCAGATACCTACCACTGTCTTCTTTTGCTTTGTAAGAGCAATGTCACACCCCCCCCATCTTATCTACTCAAAACACGTGTGCCAAAGAATACTCTCTCATTCATCATTCTGACCACCTCAGGTTTCCTTCTCCGAGTACTTCCCACCTAATCCTCCTCTAACATATAAAACAGAAAATGTTTTTTTGAGAAGGAAAATCCTTTTCCTTCCGAAGACCTGAATTGAACACCTTTGATTTGATCACATATTTTCTCGTGTTACAAAGAGTCTTAAATTAGAATGAAACCTCTTCTGAGAAGGCACAGTGCCTTATTATATATTGCAGTATAATAAGTTTCTAAACTTAACCACATCTTCTGGATGCCACTGCGATTCTGACTGCCCTTACACAGCAACAGTTAAAGATGGCAGCCTGTACTTTGTTGTGATTCTGGGGATGCATCCACCTGTGCCAATGCAGAAAGGTGAATGCCCTTCTGCCACACCCAGCCAACGATGGGTCAGGTCGGAAGGCAGGACTTTCCTCTGTTCCAGTGAATGAGGCGTTATGATCTGTCTTTGGGTAGTTTAACCAATATTCCCTTTCTTACTACCTCTACCCTCCACTGGAGCTTTACAAACTGAGGAAGACTGGAATTTTCTGAAGTTTGTAATCAGAAAATACTGATTCACAGTAATTAAAACTTCCCATGAAAATGTACCAGTTAGAGGACTATGTTCGCTGGGGTCAGGATGTAGCTTCTACATGAGAAGGCCAGAACAGCTCCGTATGGCAGGAGGTGTCCTCAGCCATGGTTGATGGAGGTTTGGATCCTTGCTCTTGCCCACCCTGTGACTCCCACGATCCAGGTGAATGTCCAAGTACTTTAGTTATGCAGAGAGCTATTTTTCACAATATATAAATAAAGGTAAATCTTTAAGTTTTAGTCCAATATGGAAAAAAAAAAAATGTGAATCCTCAAAGTTTTTTTCATGAAGTTTTTGGTTTCAGACAGCTATAGCTGTGCTGTGACTTTGATAGCCCTCTGAATAGATATGGTATCATTTGAGTGAGAAAATAAGAGTGGGGAGAATTCTTTTATGCTTATTCTTCATACACCTTTAAGAAAAATTTATGGCATCTTCTTTCAGATTTTCTATTGCAGATTTTTGAGTTGTTAGCAGGATTTGGCAAAGTTGCTACTAAATGTTTGCACCACGGAACGAGTGCTAGCGGTCCTTCTCAGATGCAGGATACCTGTTACGTTCTCCTCGGCCGCATTTCCCAGGTTTCGTAGGTACTCCCTCCACTTTACAACAGCGTACTGCTAGCCATGTACTGACCCACAGCAAATTTAATCACAAGAGTTTTACAATATTCGAGCCTAAGGATTACTTACAAACTGCATTAGCATATGCTCCAGTAAACCAATTTGAAAAACGCTACTTAAGGAATGTCTTTATTCTCACATGGACACTCTGGCTTACACACTTAACATAAAATACAGTTCTGCAAGTAAGCTACCATGAAGTCTTTGGAAACAAATAAATACGTTTTTTTATTGTGTTGACAATGGGAGCAGCTCACTGCACTGAGCTGCCAAATGAGCAACCCAGAAGTACTGATTCATTTCCCAAGACAGCTTATCTTATTAGCAACAAAATGGTGAATCCGAAAGAAAATGTGGTCCAAAAGTCACAGGCCTCTCTCTTGTCTGGAGATCTGAGTCAGAAATAAGTGTAGAAGCTGTGATGATATTTACATTTAGGAGTCTGATCCTTTTAAGTTGCCTTTGAAAGCTCATTACTTGATTGTTCATCTCCGTTTTTATTAGAGATACAACTTTTTTGTTGCTGATGCAAAATTCACTCTGTTAAATTACTGACAAGTGGCACTGAACTACAAAAGTGCCATATTAATACAGATTATGCTGATTAATAAGATTATAAAAGATTGATTCAATGGTACTCCAATTTATAACTCAGAGAGAGATGACAAGGAACATACAAAAAGGCAGAAGATAAGTTTTGCTCCTTTCAGCAGACCTGTAGTTCACAAATGGCAATGCTCAGGACTCCTACATGTTTTACTTCTTACTTAGTGGGCATTTTTGAATAGTATCTCTGTCCCAGTTTTTAGAAATTTATGGTTTAATAGTTGTCAAGGCTTTATGACATATGATGGTAACAGACCCTGAAAAACTCCAGTGCAATTGCTTTTCAGCCCATGACTCAGTTCCTTGGGAGTTTTTCAGTGTCATACGTTTGGATACCCAAATTAAACCATATTAGCTTTTCCTGGAAAAAAAAAAAATGTAGAAATGAGCCATTATAGGGAAATGGTTCCCAGAGGCAAGAAAACTGTACTGTCCACAGGCTTTTCCACACAGCCTCAAATCAAAGGGATCTCAGAAGAGACCTACTTTGCAGGAGCAACGTCATCCTAACTTCAATAGGTCTCCAGGACACATAAGAGAAGAAGCTTTTTGATAAAAATACCTGTCTTTTCCAATGTTTTTCTGTTATCCCCCAATGTCTGTGATCTGTAACAGCTTTCCATGATGAAGGGTGCTGTTACTAGCGTTTTTCTGAGGCTGTGTTGTAAGCCACTGCAAAGGAGATTCGGGAGTCGAGATTAACAGTTTTAATCACTGAAGGTTGTCGCACAGATATTACCCAACTCTGTAGGACTCCATTCTGCGTTAACTGTCCCTAATGAAATGTCACAGCACAAAGATTTTGGAGACGGCTACAGTGAAGAGGACATTTCTAGAGCAGGGAAATGTTGCCTTGATCCAGTGGGAAAATACAGGCATTGAGTAGAGGGGATGACCCAGCACATGGGTTTCTAGCTGAACAGCTGAATTTATCAAAATAAAATATGTTAAAATGTGTGATAAAAATCATTTACAGATAACCTGAAAGAACAAAAAACAAATTATTCATCAAGAAACTTGCCACATCCTCAGTTTTCCGTTATACATTGACCTTTCATAACTAGTGTCACAGGGTTTGTCATAGTTAAAGTGGTTTTGTCTACATTTATTTCTAAGTTGTGTGTGTTTATTTTTTTATCCTGAGTGTCAGTGAAAACTGAGTTTCTCATATCACTCATATTGTGGAAGAAGAAAGTCTGCAAGACCATCCCAGCTCAAGTCCCCAAAAGCTCCCAATTCCATATAAATTTGAGGTTATTAATTCTAGGTAATAACATAGCATTGCTATGCAAATATTGTTTTCCTGCTCTGATAAGCACTATCATTTCAAGAAAGCCTCATTCAGAGCGTTTTCCTGTTTGGTTTTTCACAGAAATTAATATATTACAGTCAGTAGCATAGGTGGTAGGAATTAAAAAAAAAAAACCCAACAAAAAACCACAGCTCATTTTTAAAGAGCAAGTGTGAAAAATGCATGCTAATAAGGGCATTTATCATCAAAAGCACTATAACTCCTAGAGGTGATCCAAGCAGACCCTTGAGAGTTCAAAGAAACAGAGAGATTATTAGTATTATGATGCTTCCAGCTAAAATGACTGAAATGATTACCCAGGGATTGAGGAGAAAGCCATTCAAATAGATATTGCTGTGCATCTTATACAATAAATGGTAAAAATACAATTCTGCAGAGACACTATAGTATAAGGCAAATGTCTTAAAAGGTAGACGTCAAATGCAGTTTTGTAGCTTGATTCAAAGAGCATGTACTTCCACCTCTTAATTTATCTACTCTTTGCTAGAGCTGTACCACTAACCCATCAGATAAACAAGCTGGTCGGTTGGCTTCACCCCACCACGCAGTGTCAGTTTTTAGCAAGTGTGCCTGAAGGACTCTTCCTTTCTGCTCTTTGAATCATTTTGTAGACACTAATGAGCATCCCTCTTCAGCTTTAATTATTGGTCCCTGACAAGTCAACATAATAGGAATCAGCTTAACCAAGCATACTCCCCAGTGACATGTTCAATTACTCAGGTTGTACTTCTCTGCGAGAGGTCTGAGGGGTTGCTAATTTAACATTGTCAAAAAAATAAACAGAGGTATTGGTTACAGTTTATCTTTTGACCCTTATGTCACCAAATCTAGCAAGATACCTCCTCCTGGAATGGAGCAGAAGATTAAATACTTAATGATTACTATTCTGATTTTACTTTTAAAATAAAATTAATTAATAGCTGCAAAGTGATTTAAGTCAAGCAACGTTTTATGAAGAGAGAGAGACGCTGACACTTTGATAACAAGTGTTTGTTGCTGTATCATTATACTTACAAAGCCATTTGTTTGTCAGTTTTATAAACTACAATTAAGTGGTAGTGTTTATTCATTGATATTTGCTGTGAAAATAAAGTACCAGGATTAGTTAATTTCTATTTTTGGCAAACACAGCTAGCTATTTTCCATAACCAGAAATATCGGTGTAAGAAATGTGACTAGGAAGCCTTTTATTTAACAAGCTTGTTAATAAGAAATTAAACGGCATTTTGAAAAAAAAGGTGAAGACAGAAACAGGGGCAAGAACGGTCTCTGCAAAGAAATATTAAAAAAAAAAAATGTTTTAAGACTAAAATATTCATTTCTCTCCCTATAAAACATCATTAGCTCAAGAGCTAGCTGCATGGCTGAGCGTAATTATTTTCAAACCTGTGCCCTCCCTGAGCATCATCAGTCTAGTTTTCAAATGATGGTGGATACTACTTGTAACAAATACGAAGAAGTAGGCCTGTGTTGATGGCTAGAGATACTTCTTTGGATTTAATTCAAGTTTTGTAGAAATAAATGGAAATTATATTCAATTTTTTAAAGTCAAATTATCACCTAATCTGGCCTCACAGATAACGAAGGACCTAGAACCTTGGCCAATAATGTAGGCCTCAAGCACTGCATTTCTGGTGACCTGAACAGGTCTGTTTATCAGCCATTTGGCCAGCAAAGTGGAATTTTACTGCAAAAGTGACTATATTGTTATTCTGAACATCTCCTAAACGCCTACTTATAAATATAAGTGAGCTTTTCTTTTTGGTTTTGTTCGAATACTTAACAGTAAAAGGTTGAAATTTTAGTATAGCTTTACAGAATATTTCCAAAGGATAAAAATATTCAAAAACTCAAATTCATGCTGAGGCTCAAGAAGAGATATATATGCACTTCTTAAAAATAATCCTACGTGTTTCATAGTTTGTTTTTTTTTTTTTTTTAATTTCAAAAAGTTAAGAAAGCAGAACACTCCAAGCAAACAGGCAACCAACCTCAGGGAAATACTGGCAAAGAAAGGAAGTTGAATCCTCACATGAGTTTCAGTGAAAATAGTCAGTATGATTTTGTGTTGTTTCCTTTCTCAACACATTTCACAAAAAGTAAAATCTGAATTTTGCAGCACTATAAACATTGATGCAAAGGTATCACATTTCCTCACTATAATAATGACCATCCCTCCTGACTGACTGTGCTATTTACCAAACGTATATTAAAGCTTAATGCATATGAGGATTAAGCAGGCACTCATTTTATAGTAAATATCTATGTAAGCATTTTGGACCACAACTGAGAATTCAGTTAAAACCTGGACAAAGGACTTGGAACATGGGAACTTCATGTGCAAACCTTGACTTGGGTGGGAGCAAGACCACACCTTGTATCACTTACTGTTTCACAACCATACATTCAACCTCTTCCAACCTTTTGATCATCTTCCATGTTTGTTCCACTGTTCTTAAACAACAAAATCACATTTGAGTGTGGCTTCATTTTTATGTTTAGAAACATCTTTCTCAGTAGAACTGAAATTTCATTCAGCTCATGATTAGTAGTATTATCTTTTTTTTTTTAATAGACAATGGATCATATAGTTACAAAAATGAAACTTGATTTTACTTAGATCGAAACATCATAAGCAGAGTTATTAATTGTAACCGCTGTTTTTTGTGAAGATGCATCACTAGAAAAAGCCAGATGTCAGGCTCAGTTTCTGGAGCTCGTAGTAAGTTCCTGGTAATAGAGCGGTTCTGGGCAAAAGGGGAACGTACACTATGATGAACATATACAACAGTACAGTATAAATACATGTAATCAGTTCTCATCTCTAGAATTTCTTCACAGCTAAAAATACAAAACCCCCAGAATATTATGGGGATCTAGAAATAAAAAATTTACTGATAGTAATAATTCTTATCAAGCCCAAAGTACCCTTGATAAACAGTAAAGATAAAAGCCTCTGCAGGATGCATGACATGCCCAACAAAGCTATAGCACAGTTACCTCGGTGTCTAACAACACAGTGTGAGAGTTCTGCAAAACAAACACCATATGGAAGAACAGAAATATGTATTTAACCTAAATCTCTCTAATTGCCTGGGTTTTAGATGAAAAGATCTTCCCAGCATCACAGAAATGATTCTTCTGTTGCCGAGCTTCAGAAATCTAACCCGAGGCTCCCTTCACTGCCAGTGGGAAAAGGCAATTCATAACCTAAATATTCTCTGTCATCTCCTAGAACCAGGCTCTCTCTCTTGATTATTCATGGTGCTTTGGCCCAAGGTGGTTGGAAATGAGGATACACTGTCTAACATACAGAAGACATGTTAGATACTTCCATTAGGCAAGGAGATCTTTTCACATTAAGCAATCAATCAGGCACATTCCCAGCTAACTAACATTTTGGAAACATTTAGGTAAAATTAATCCAATCCTTAGTTAGCTTTTTTAACCTTTAGATTAGGTACAGAAACTTTTTTTTTTCCTTTTTTTCCTTTTTTTAAAGTAAGAAAAAAGGTTCTTTTACCAGCCTGGGGAYTGCAGAATACACAAGAGCAGAGCAGAAAGCACACAGCATGTGGGTCGCTTAGGTACTGACACATTACAAAGGAGACTCTCAGTAAGTTTTCTTTATAATCATAAAGAAAACTTCTCCAAATAACTGTCAAGAGTGGGAAGCCTAACCCACAATGACTTAGTCATACTTTCAAATTAAAGGTAGGACGCCACATAGAAAGCAGTAAAAAGAATCACTCTTCTGGTATGTTTTCAGCCTTGGACAAAAAACAACACATCTTTCCAATTTTCAGGACAGGCTGACATGTCCTTAATGATTAGCAATTTTTCTTAATTCTCCACAGTGACAACAAGGCTAACTAATTGTAAAAAAAAAAAAAAAAAATCTGGGCTAAGATCGCTACATTTATAGCAGTGGTCGAAAAACAATCTTTCATAATATAGTCACTCTCTTAATCAACTAAATTAGAGGCAAATATGTCATGGTGTCAGCTTGTCAAAAGCCTCTTGCTACTGAAGATGCTACACCAGGAAGGTTAATTCTCCCAACAAATTAGACAGACTGGATTCCCATTTCTTTTGGTGACTTTTATATGGCTGAAGCAGGTTCTTTAAAGCTGCTGCACTGTGACCTTTTACTTTCAGCAGCTGTCTGCAAAAGGGCCTCAGACAAACAGTTCAGAACCAGGGCATGACATGGAAATAAGACTTCACAGCCTTGGGCTAATGTGGCTCAGCAGAGGATAAACATTTTTTTGTCTATCTTTCAGGGTTTATCTCTTTTATGACTCATGTTGAGTAATTGTTTCCACATCCCTTTCTGTCATAAGGGACAGGGAACATGCTCGTTCAAGACAAGAGCTTTACATGGAATTTACGAGGAACAGGACACAATCTACAGCTCTTGCTGCTAAGCCTTTGCTTGGATTGGCTTTGTTCTTCTCCCTTTCACCCTGCCCCTGGTGTTTTAGCCAACAGTCCAAGCTGGTAGTTGACTGTAGAAGAACAGTCTATATGAGGGCTCTGACATGTGCAGTATGGCTCCTGGCAGTGATAAATGAGAGTTATAATTGATATATCTCATTCCAGTGTATATAAGCAAAATCATACACTGATAAGATAACATATAAAGAAAATGGCTGAATGTAATCTCATTCTTCATTCAGGAGATAGCAATCTCATTTCACTTTTGTTATTTAACATGAAACATAACCTTAGCTTGAGAAAAAAGGAATTTAAAGTCTTCCCTTCAGAAGTTCTACCAAGAACAAGAGCATTACACTTACATCATATGAAAACACACCATAAAGTACAGTTCAAAAAGCCAGGGTACCAATAGGATCTTATTTACATGTTTTACTGTTTTATTATGTATTTATATTATGTACCTCGATTAAATCTTATCTCTTGATTCTATTATCATAATATGCCAGTTAAAGAAACAAACAATCTCCACCCCCAAATGATGGGGCGGGGCGAACACAAAGCCACAAGAAAAGTGTACCAGCAGCATCAAACTACTCGTACTGGAACTACAAGTTCTTCTGGTTCATTAGCCAATACTAAGCTGGGTAGCAAAGGCAGATTTGATGATATGTAACAATGCTTTTTGTCAGCAGGTGAAAGTCAATCACATACCATTTACCGGAGACAGCCTAAATGTGGCTCAGGGAAGAGCAGGACACTCCAGGTGCAGTCCGGGAGGCACTCGTGAAGCTGACACTACAGGGCACCTGCAACCTTGCTGCGAGTCCAGCTCAGCCTACAGTGAAATCCCGAGTGTCATCTCCCACCTACTGTCCTCTTCTTCTGCTTCCCTACCCAAGCCACAGCATGGCTATTGTGGCACTCACACTCACACGCAGTCTGGTAGAAATGGGGATGCTGATTATGAAGATGTTTAGGATTGAGAAGCAGTGTTAGGTCCTTCAGAGAGGAAATGACAGAGGATAGCAGCTATAAACATACCCAGTTTTCAGTTTATACAGATATAATCACTCACTCTCTATACAGAAATAAAAAATCCATGACAAATCTGAAACCTGTGTTAACACTGCTGCTTTTAGTGATTTCTGGAAGAAAAGCAAATCAACCTAGTTAAATGGTCACAGGTTACCCCCCTGTAGTTTTCTGTTGATTACCACATTCCCCATCAGATTAGATGTCCAAACTCAAGATCAGATGTAGCACAATGTAAGTTCAATTATCTAGCAATACCTAGTTTGATCCCCCCAAAATACTACTGAGAAGAGAGTGTGAATCTAAAATAATCTGTGACAGAAATGGGCAAGGGGGGAAGGAAATGAGAATAATTATTTTTACTTAACCTTTAATAAAAGAACATTCACTATATTTAGAGATGGGGAGATACTCTGATCTTTCAGTGAAAAAATTTGAGAAAAGGAAGCTTCCAAAGCAGCCTGACAGCTGTTCTGCAATGCACACTCAAGCACTGTGCCCAGATAGGTAATAGCTGTTTGCATGCTATTACTGATTAACCCATACAGTATTTCACATGACATTTGCTCAGCTGAGGTGATTTTGGAGCAAATAATAAAGAGAATGAACAAAGCTAAAGGAATACAAGAGTAGGTTAAAAGTCTTACTCCACATAAAAGTGCTTCTCTGTATCTACTTTTTTATCTTTTTCCCATATTTTTTATTTTTTCAATCTTTTCTATGTTATAGAATTGGCAGCATATGACATTTAGACAATAATTAATTTTTCAACTAAGTCCAGCAGGTTTTGGTTACCCAGTTATCCATGCCTAAATTGATGCAATGCAGATGTACAAGTCAGTCCCTTTAATACCTACTTCATTAACAATAAGCTCTTCAGTGTGAAAGTAAAGGATTCCTCCCCCACATAACTATCTAATAAACTATCAAGGATTTTCAGAGCTTTCATATGAACACGGAAATACTATCAGATGTGTTAGGCATGACTTCTTTTCTTGCTACAGTTCTTTTATATATGAGCACAGGGGTACAAGGCAGCATCAGTTTAATGAAAGACAGGAAGAAACTATTCTATATCAAAGAGTAGTAAGAAGAAAACAAACAAAGTAAGTACATATGGAAATCAAGAGCAGTCATGGCAAATTTTTCTGCTCACAATAGCCAGAAGTACCCTACTTTCTTACATTCCTRAAAAAAAAACAAGAACAAAAACAAAGACCTAGAGAACTGACTCATTAAAAATACTGTTTCTTTCTCTCGTTTTCCAGCTATTCTTTTTTTTGCCTTTTAACAATTTCATAATGCAAGACTATCACACTTATATTGCAACTAATCTTGTAGGACGGAACTATTTAAATCTGCTTAGACTTCCATTCTTTTTATAGCTAATCTGGTCAAATGATATAAAGGGAAAACTTGACACGATGTAAAAAAGTGAAGGGTTGAGTATGTATGGAGTTAAGCAGCCTGCCTATGAAAGATTCACAGAGAGGATATCACCACCCTTTAGCACACACTAAAAAGTCCTCTCTTCCTTTTGCTAATACACATGAAATAAGAATACAAATAAAATAAGGTGGGTCTGTTCCTGTAACTACACGTACCTATTACCTGATATAGAGTTATCAAACTAAACTGAGAAAGGCCAGTTTTGGTGGGTGAAATGGGAAAAAACGACTAATGGTTTAAGTTCATCAAGAACTTTCAGTGACTATCTGAAAGGAAGCACTACAAAGCTTATTATAAAATTTCAGAAATATGTCACCTGCAGTAAATCTATATTGTTAGAGAGTCACACATTTATGGAAAAAAAATTTTAAAAAAAGATCAAAAGTTTCATTCCTATGGTGCATGTATGCCTTCAGAAGGAGACTTGTTCCTATGTAGACATGCAGCTATCTGTCCCTAAGAGATACAGAATGATCCCCTTTAAAAGATTTTAATCTCTAACAGAAATTTAAAAAATAACATGCATTCAAAGGCAAAGGAAACAGAGCACATAAGGTGAGGAAAATGCTCAGAGTGATGATAGGCTGACAGACCGCAACATCTATCTTCACCTTGAGGGACGTGTAAAGAGAAATTATAGTGTGTACACTCAATACGTTTTTGGAGTTGATCCCTCTACAAATGTCATGCTCAATTGCAGTAGGTATTTATATACATTAGTGATGAGGCACTGCAATGAGCAAGCACTGTACAAGTTATTATGCCTGTATTGTGCTATCTGTTTTCATTACCCTACGCAGCTTTAGAAACGGTGAATACTGTCTGTGACGAACCAGCTGGATAGAAGTGCACAGAGCCCAATTTAGTGAGAGTCTCACAAAATGCAAATAAGAGAAAGTGTTCCGTTCGTTAAAAGAAGAGGCTAGAAGTGTCACTAAAAAGTGGATTAGGGTTATCAAAATTAGTAGCTTCCTTTGTTTATGAATACAGGGGACTGAATCAGCCATCCCTCTATGTCCTATGACAGTGTTACAATCCCATCTCCTTTTACTTGTGAATAATAAAGTTTGACAAAATGATAAAAATTATAGAGCGTTTCAGAAAGTATTCTTATCAAGTTCAATCTCTCTTTTTTAATGAGAAGAATGGAACTGGGAGGAAAAGAAAAGCAGCAGTGTAATATACTTGCAAACTACGTAATTGTAACAATTTTGATGGGTGCTTTCACGGTGCTGAGAACACTCAGATGAAAAATCCTATTGGAAATGTGTGATAATTTTCATTTTACTATCCACAGATAGTAAAATACAAAAATACAGCATAACGTTAAGGATGTATTTACATACTGGGAAATCCGTTGAACTCAAATGGAAGCGTAAAAACACAGGTGGACCCTCAGCATTGAAATACTGCATTGAAACCCTGGCATCAAATGCTTAAGAATAGTTGGTTAATATGGTTAGTAAATGTAATAAATCCAAAGCAATTGTAAAAACATGTGAGAAGATACATACTTACATGCACACATATTGTATAAGCACCATTTTTAAGCAGCTAAACTATTAAATGCTAAATGCATTAACCACTTCCACTAAATTCCAGCTTCCCACCATTACTTCTTAATCCAAATAACGTTAGTAAGGATCAAAATACATCCATTCTTGGGCCCATGAATTAAACTTATGTGTATTTGTTTACACTAATAAGTAATTTGTAATCATTTTTTTAATCTACATTACATCATTTTGTAATCTTTTTGAGAAAAGACTGTTAAATCTATAATTATTGTAGTTACTCAATGTGGCTTTATGAAAATGGGTATATTGTCTTCCTTCCTTCCTTTCCCCACCCTTTAGCTGATGCTGAAGCTCTGAGATATACATCTGATTTCTTCTTGTGCCAATGGAATTGCAAGGGTCTTTGTATTACTAATAACAACCAAAAAAAGAATTTTCTGGAATACTTACATAGTGATAAAAAAGGGATTTGCTAGGTTAATTTTGCAGAGATGATACCTCAGTTTGATCCTCAGTGGTATGGACGCCTTGCAGAGCACATCCTGGCTTTCAGTTTTGTAAGTCTCTGAAGCCTGAGCCACACTATGTAGCAGTTGTTAGGGGTGAAGAAATCTAGTTATTTCAAACTGGCAAAAGCACTGATTTAAAAAATTTGAACACTGGGGTTATGGTTTGCTCCACCTGGCTAAAAAATTAATTTAAAATAAGTTCATCAAGTCCCTTGATTTCTGTAAGTTGTGATAAAATCAATAACTGAGCCTTGCAGATTTACTCTTAGGATTGTTCTTTTAATATCAGTAAATGCAATGCATATTTAGTGGTTGCTGAAAGTCAAGGTCAGCTAATATTGTGCACTCTGAAAACACACTGAAACCTAAGCTTCGGGGAGACAGACAGGGTAGGGGAAGGAGGAATGTCATCAGTTTAAATACTCAGTGGATATGCACAGCACAGTCATTCTGAAGAGCACCAAGCTTTCCTTCCCTTGCCTACTCGTTCAGTATCATTAAATTGAACTTATTATAGATAGCCAATATCATAGTTGCACAACTAATACTTTCATCAGCAAGTATTAATACTTGCACCCATTCATGAAAGAGGTGGGACTGGTGTACCAGAGAGAATCTACTGCAGTTGTCTCTCCTCTGTTTGGTTTGGTAGTCTGTTTGCTTGTTTTAAAGAAAAGAATGAATGGTTTAGGTGGATGAAATTTTTGAGTTTAAAAGTCCGGGTGATTTCAGGGTGCCTACTGAAAATGCAAAGATATAGGAAGGTCCACCAAGAAGCTCTAGCCAGTTCAGACCCTGTCACACCCTGCATATGAAATAGTGAAAATAGACTGTCTTCCGACCAGTATGGAACAAAAAAAAAAAAAAGACAAAAATAACCCCTCCTATTCCTAGGAAAAACCTACCCAGAAGACTTGGCTGACATAAGAAGGCAAGAGAGTATTTCCTTCGCAGACTGCATAAACCGCAATGGAACATAAAACAAACTCATCTCTAATATATTCCCTAAAGCTCACCACCAGACCCAACATAAGGTACCAGTAAGTGACCAACCTAATGATTTTGCACAGTTGCAGTGTAACATCTACAGGATGTTGACAATATTGCACTATTTATCTTTAGTCACAGCGCTGAGTTGTTCTTTAGGCTCAGAACAGAAAACATTACAGATACTGAACAAGGTTCGACTGAGGTTTCAAATGCCATCATGCCATGATGAATTCCATGGTCTGTGGCATTGCTTTACAGTCCAGCTCAGAGGGGAACAAATCCCTGGTTGGGACATCATAAATATCACAGTTAAAGAAAATGGCTTAAAAATTAAAATGTATTAACATTAGGCAGCACTGGAATTAACCACACTCCTAATTTTAGACAATGTTCTGCAGCCTTCAGTTGAGCTGTCTCTTACGTCAAAGGAATTCCCATCTAACGTACAACAAAGTTACCACGGGTCAGAGTGGCAAATCTGAGCCTTCCACTCCAACCATCTTCCTTCTCCCTGTGACAATCCTCAGGTGAATCCCAATTCTGCCCCATGCTGAAAACTAACAGCGGCAATGTCCTGAGGTGACAGCTGTCAATAGCTAAGCTCTCACCACACCAGTCACCGGGGTTAATTAATAGCTCTTCTTTGGACCGTTCATGTATTGAAGTTCAACAGTCGTGGCTGGCTTGTTAACAGTTATGAAATCTCAAGCTGGTAACAGAAAAAGATTCATTGCAAGGGTGACGAATAAGTTTAAGTCACAGATGAGCTTGCCTCATTCCTCTCCTTTTCTAACAAAGCAGAGCCTTTTGTAAATTAGCATGCCTTATCATATACATTTTATGCACTTTAAATTCATATTTATTGCAGGTGTTTTATACTAATGGTATTTCTGGACTTATGCAGCAGCTTCACTTCAAGACTACAAAATTAAGTGGAAAAATTGTATTACTTTTACAACAACATAGTGGGGAAAAATCTGAAAAATTTGAAATTGCTGTAAAAAATTTGGTTGGTCGGTTTTATTCTGTTGAAAAGCCTGATTTGAAAATGTTTCAAGCCACTCCACCTATGAGAGAGGTATTGATGTGTATATGATGATGTTTAACACCGCAGTCTCACAATAGGAGATATTTATTAGACAAGTGAAATGATACATATGGCAACTGTGATCTGCTGAAGGACAGGAAAGAACAGGACCCAGAAGACCTACCCAAGAAGCCCTTTTCTAGCACTTAACAATACTCTTTCCTAAACCACCCAGATAATAGCGCTAATAGTCACAACTCCACCAGGGATTAACAGCTCATTCCAAGCAGATTTCCAAAGCACGTGCTTATGTCCACACTGGCAGCTTGCATTCAGGAAAAAATGCTCTTAGCTTTGGAAAGGTAGTCAGGTTGGACATCAAATACTATATTAATTATCTGATCAGTGAGTAAATAAGACAATTTTCATCTGCAGTTTTGCTGCTGCAGTCAGCAAAAAGCTTTCAATCATTTGACCTATTGCAAACAAATAGGTGATGTCTATTTATTTTTCCTCAAAGCCATGATAGTTTTAATTAAAATTTATGCTATTGTTCCAAGAACTACATATTCTGACTTGGAGAAGTATCTAACCTAGCGGGGGCCGTGACTGCATGATACAGGGCAAATGAGGAAAAGGGGCAGGGAAGAAAAGAGGGGGCTAGGTGTTAATGCATTTTTGCATTATTAAGAATTAATGAGGCAGTTTTAAAAGATGGGGAAGTGAAAAAGAAGCAACTGGGGGGGAAAAAAGAAGCTAAGACATAGGCAACAGTGAAAGCCCCCTCCCTACACAGAAACATAACAATGAAAACAAACTGGGGTCTTTGGAAGGGAAGTAAAACTAATATAGCCAGCGGTGAAAGAGCTATATAAAAGGCAAATATACCAATGTCAGATAATGGAATGGCAATTAGCCAATAGTTTAAAGACAAAAGTCTGACATCAAAAGGAAGAGGATTTAAAAAACATGTATTATCTTGCTTCCCAGCCCTCTTGCAACCAGGGCATTGACCCTGCAACAAGATCCTGATGGCTGGATACAGTTCAGTGGGGCTATTTACGTCTTACGGGTAAACGGAGTTGGGGTCCAAGCTAATAAATTATGCAAGCAAGAGAAACTGTTACACGCTGGGCTAGCTTAGATCCATGAGGAATTCAGAGCAAATATGATCAAGACGACTGTGTACCTCATGGGGGGAGGCTGACAACACAACTCTGCAACTGTATTTCACATCCAATTCTATGTCCCATTTTAGAAATACCAGGCAGTTAAGGACCACAGAGTTACTAAGCAAGCAGTCTGAAGGGGCACAGGGAAATTTTAACTTTGTCATTTTCTGGTTTTGACTGCCAAATCATAATGCTTAAATGCTCCCTCACTGTAAGGATATATTATTTTTTATGATGATGATACTGATAACCATTATGAAAAATTGTATCTCAAAAGCCTGGAGCAACACACTAGATTTCAAGATTATTTCATGCTTAGAAGTTGTTTAACAAAATGCAAAGTGGTCTTGAAAGCATTGTAACTAAATTTTTACTGGAATTCACCAAGATAAGCACTTTATTTTTTAATGTATAATCAAAGCACAGAAAGGAAAGATGAAAACATGCATAAAGGCAATCCTCACAGATCAACACCAACTCACATTAGGCTCTCCAGGAACGTAAGACAACTGACAGACTGTGCTCTGATTTTTGTATTTTACTCACTGGCTCAAATTCAGACTGTACCTCCCTGTCAAGGCTCTTGCAGGTAATTAGCAGTAAGGAAATAACGGCCTTCAAAGTCTGTGTTTATTATTGTTTTATTCCAACTAAACATAATACTTGGCAAAAACAGAAGACTCTCCCTCTTCCTTCCAGCACTTTTTCCTCCTTCCTGTCCCCTTCTCTCCCTCCAAAACCTTCAAGCCAGTCTCTGAAGTCAGTGGACCCATTAAATAAATCACAGCAAGCCTCTGTGCAACGTTTCCCTTCTGAAGAATTTCCTTTGCCCTCCCTGCTTAGCTGGARAGGCGGCTTTTTGTCCCTCTCTGCAGATTCTGCATTGCTTCTTGGTTTTGTGAAGCCGAAGTCCCCATTCCCTTTAAACAATATTACTGCCATTTACTGTCATACTCTGATAAACTGGGTGACGTGTCAAAATGTATTCCAGCAGCCCCCAGCCACAAACCCAAAGTGTTTATGCAAACCTCTGTGGATCTACTTCCCAGGAATGAAAGAGTTAATCCAAAAAACCTCTACTAATGCATAATTGCAATTAATGTGAAGGTTGCTAACAGAAACAGAAGAGTACAGATGTTCAGTTTTAAATCTATTTGGGAGCAACCCACATTTACACAATATGGAAGAATGGCAAAGAGATTTCAACGGGCTTTTTATGTACAAGGCCCTGAGGTAATAAGATAATGTATTGTTTCCATTTCCAAAGGATGTAACTTTCTTAAGGGAAAAAAAAAAAGTAAAGAAGGGAGGAGATGTTCCTTATAAAAAGAAAGGGTTGCATACCTTATCTGCCTTCGTATGACACCACCGACATCAACAGCGAAAGCATGACTACAGTGCTAGTGTTTTGGTGTGTTTTTTTTGTTCTCCATTAGTTTTATAAGATTGGCTAGGATTTACATGAAAGGTTGTTGATCACCTAAGGCAAATAGCACGATCAAATAGATTAAATTAAAAGCAACCAGCCTCAACAAGCAAGACACAGAGGCGGATTCTATGAATGACATACTCGCTGCTCTACCTGCAGACTGTAAATCATCACAGGCTCACTTGACAGTGTCAGACATACGCAGATCAGCACTAAAACATTGTGAGTCCAAACACTGGGGTTTTTTCCGAACAATTAGCCTCTTGGAAGTAGAGAGTGAGGGTGTTTTTTTGCATGATTCCCCCCACCCCCATCCCCCTCTTTCATATTCAAACACTTGGGGCAAGGCAATTTGACACTGGTTTCTGTAACAAACCTGGTCAGGCAGGATTTCTCACACACCCTGCACAAAAGGCTAACCTCTCACAAAGTACTTATTGGAGATTTACGTCAAGGTTGAGTGAACTGCAGCCAGGGAACTGAGCTCAAAACACTGTGTGAAAGGCTCTGGTGCTAATCACTAAACCAGTGGGTTAGCTGGAGAGGAATCGGGGAGGAGGGGGGAAACAACAAACAAATAAAAAAATACTCTTTGTAGTGTATTATTTCCAATATTCAGCTACAATATTACCAGGGAAAAAAAGTGAATCACTTGTAATTGAAAATTTCCTCGAATTATCAAAATATTGAAATAGCTACACTAAAAAACCAATCAGCTTCACTATTCTAAAGAAGGTATGGTAGTCACTGCTAGGATTGGTTTCCTTATTTCCTTTTCTCCAACTTTTATTCCATATTTCCAATGATATATTAAGGGATGACTGTAACTCAGACACTGATCTCAGCTGTTGCTGCTGGAGATATCTTCCAGAGAGAATCCAGTGTTGGATTTATACGCAACTGTCAGAGGTGAACTCTATTAGATAAGCAACTGGAATAAGGTGACTGACAAGTACTGATAGACCTTGTCCAGGCTATGATAGCAGGACCTTGTTAGAACATATTAACTAACTTGTTCTGTCCATCCAGCGTAGACAAGCCACACTGCTGTCTTTAAGTGTAAATTAATGCATTAGGAGTTTACAGTACATATTGCCTTGTGTTCACTGCATTTGAAAAACTAGCTAACCTTTTCTACTACTGTATCTTTACAGTCTAGGTTAGATGTGTTTTTTACATTTAAAACAGTATATTAAACAATTGGTTCAGCTGAAATGAATTCCAAGGGGAACTCAGATGTTCCTCAGACCTGCTCTTTGGTCATCATTTGTTCAGAAGTGAGTTCACATTCATCTGAAAGTCGTTTTTTCTCATCTAAATAGTGGAAGACATTTAGATATTCCTTAATAAAATAGGACGAGAAGGAATAATCCAAACACTACATAGTCTTTAAATCTTAAATGCTGCAAGGTTCTACAGTAAAGCTGTACTGAGATGCACACATTACAGTTTTTGCAAGCTATACACAGGCCACTTTCCTCTGGAAGGGTCACAGCAGCCAGGCCCTTCTGACCCAGCAGAGTCCTTTTGTTCCTTCCGCAGGTTTACCGTGGATGGGAAGGTAAATTTTATTTCCTCCACTGTGATACACTGTTGCACTAAATTTGACCTACTATTTGTTTTGCAAATGTTTTAACATGTTGTTAAAATTGCCATTATTTCATAAAACAGTGTGTTTATTTATTACATAGATATTGTATATGCACTTAATTGATCCAGTTGCTCAAGTAACTTTATTCCACCTAATCGATCCTCACACCACAATACAGAGGCAACAAGCAACTGCGTAGCAGTTTTCCAGCTTACTGTAAACTTCAGGAGAGAAAGGTAACTACTAACTGAGATAAGAATTAGTCACCAATGTTAAAAAAAAAAAAMAAAACACCAAACCACACCAAACAAAAAACAAAAACCCACACATAAATTCATGTATTATTTAAGAAATCAAAGTTACCATTTTGTAACTGCTGTTATAAAGATGGAAATGTTAAGAAAGACTTTCTTCATATTGCTGCAAGAATCCCAGCTGCTGAGCATTTACTGCTGCCCTGTAAAATTGGGGTGGAGAAATTCCCTGCTGCAATAAAAATGTCCATAAACAAGAGACACATCAGTTCCTTTAAAGAAAAAAAAGATATAACATTAGGACAGCCTTTCATCCTTACCGTGTCTGAAGGGCTCAAGATACACTTTGCTGGCTAAATACAATCAGCATCATTACCACACTAGTACCCTCAACAAGTTTTAAAGTGACATATAACCTTTAAAAAAAGATTTTTTTGTGAAATAGTATTTGTTAGAAGTGTTGGGAAATACAAAAGAACAAATCGCAAGGGAAAGTATTACAGATTGTTCAGTGGTGAAGAGGTTAAACCAACTTCTAAAAAGCAGTCAATCATGCAATTCAACAATAAAATAATTTTGAAACATCCAAAAATTAACATCTGAGCATATCTGGAAAATTCAACATGATGGGGTCTTATTGGAGATGGTGAGCATTTTCAATGTGACTAGGTCCTTTTCCATACGGTGAGGGTTCTGCTTCTTTACTTGTTTGTTTTTTTTTTTTTTCTTTTATGGACTTCTTATGACCATGAACCAATCCTTAACGCCTCTACTTTCCATGCACAGCTCTGCATGCGTAGCAGAGCGCAGCACCCATCACAATATCCTTGACAGCTTTCCTTTGCAAAAACCCTGCCTGTTTGCTAATGCCTGGTGCAGAATGAAGACAAAACACTTCTTTTGTAAGCACCTCAAAAAACAAGTGGTTTTGCTTGTTTTAATTTGTCTTTGAATGACTGGCGTTTGGGGGCTGGATAAGATTAGGAGATCTTTCGACAGAAAGCAGTGTAGAAAGGTGTTATACACTTGTAACAAAAGACTTAGAAAAGAGTCTGTAATGGACATTATGGGCTGGCTTCTCATTTTTCTTGGATCATCTTCAGGCAAGCTTTGGCATTTTGTGGAATTGCCTCACTTAAAAACACTTCTTTGTATTAGCATAACTGAGTGTGAAATGATCTAGAGCAACACGGACYTTGAAATTACTCACTCACTTTATGCCTGTAGGATTCTTCACACTAGAATTCCCCCAAATGTAACACACTGAGAGTTACAGAGGGTCATCACCCAACTTCAGTCACCTAATTTACAGGCCTAAATTAAGAAAGTAATCTCCCCAGGCTTCCTAAACTGTCAGTCAAGGTAAAGAGAAATTATTTGAGAAGACAGATATGCTTCTGCTTTGATTTGCGTTCTGGAGGTACCTCTCTCTCTTCACCCGTTGTGGAAGGAGCCTAAGAAAACTACCTTTCTTACTTAGGCATCTCATTTAGGTTCCTATTAGGTAATACACAGATTCCTGTATTCTCAGTGCCTCCAGCTCCAAGATTTTTGCCCATTCTTGCCTCCACTCTGTGACAGCTATTATACGTAAGAAAGGTTACTGAATCATAAGAATCCAGTTATGGAGCTTTTTTTCTTTCTCTTTGAAGAAATCTATTATTTTTCAACAGTTATCCACACCCATTGCTTAATCGTGAGCAATTAGTCAGACTCCACAAACCTGGTTTCAAAACTCCCAATTACAGCATATACTATG
Source organism: Phoebastria nigripes (assembly GCA_035582835.1). Lineage (NCBI taxonomy): Eukaryota > Metazoa > Chordata > Aves > Procellariiformes > Diomedeidae > Phoebastria > Phoebastria nigripes. The sequence goes on along the minus strand of JAYKAV010003221.1, from coordinate 2,572,689 downwards.
CACACAGTATCCAGAAATTCATCCCATGTATCCCAGTAACTGCAAGGTGTAGGTCTTCTAAATGAGGTCATGAAAAAAGTACAGAGGGGCTGAATATGAGCGGGGAAACCCACATGCAACCCTTATCCTATTGACAGTGGTAGGGGAGCAGGAGATCAATCTAAGACATATCTCAGTAAATCAGTGAAAGGCCTTTAAAATTCAAATACATTGTTCAATGCCCAATCCAGATGCTTCCTTTCTTGCTTATTCTAAGCATATATGATTTGCACAGCCCTTGTGTATAAGAGAATGACTTTCACATGTACACAAGGGAAAAATAGTTTAACAACTGGTAACACTGCACACTTTACTCCCATGAAATATACTATGCAGTGGCCTTTTGTTGCTGCTCTATTCATATAACCTGTTAGATACATCGAAGTACGTGACTCAGGAAGGTAATTCCTACCACTGATAATGAGAAAAAACATGATAAACTGCTTTTCAGTTTTCGAACTTTGTGTAATGGTACTTCATTTCTTGTTTCTCAGTTGCTGTTGCTGTTTTAAATGAACACCGCTGAATATTTAACAGGAATCACCAAGACTTTTAGGTCAGAGTTTGCGTTTCTGGATTTAAACAGCTGACTAATGTATAAAGGGTAGCAAATCACTGATAATCACTCAAGGCCTCCCATAACTTAAAATGGACATTAGCAGATTATTTACCGCACTTTGAGATGGATTTCACAGATTCAGAAGGAATGAAGGCAGGTACACTAAGAGTGAGAGGTATAAAATAAAACACTAAAAGCTTGTTTGAGATGCAAAAAAATCTATATTGTAAAACTTTAGACAAAGCCCCTTGAGCCACTTTTCCTAGTTAATCCTTTGACTTCTGAGAGACATGCTTTCTCTTCAGATCCCTTATTCCCTTATCTGTCCTGGTTCTCTTACAGGCTGGGCCTTCCTGGCTTTTCCATAGTTAGCCCAAGCAAGAGGAAACACTCCTTTCCCATACATACACACACCTCACGTACTGAAGGAATCATCCCCAGTCTTATCCAAATAAGCTCATTAACTTTTCCTTTCCATCTTACTCCCTTTTTCTGCTTCACAAATATCCTTTCATTCCCTCTTAGTTTTATCTTACAAAGCCATCAGTTTAGCATGTCTTTAAATATACTTCCAGAGAATGACTATCACTTTGCTTTATGCAAAGACTAGTACTGAAAATACAGCTTTCATCTTCAATGGCCTTACACTATTCCCTTTTTAAAGAAATGTCACCCTAGAAATTTAAACACATATATTAAACAAGAAAAATAAAACTAATAAATAAAACTGTAATTATTCCATGAAATAATGTTTTAAGTTTTAGCTAGAACCTTCCCCTTGCCTTCTTGATTAAAGCCATATCAGTATTTCCCATTAACTGACAAACTACATTTTGGAGACAGAGGAGTCATTAACTGCAGATATGCCGAAGTTTTGCTTCCTACCCGCAGTGGTAAGGCTGCCATTTGGACAAAGCAGAAGCAGGCACTCCTTTTATTTTTATCACCTCCTGTAATTGCTGTGTAGCGGTGTATGTGTCTAGGCTTCCTTCATAGTCATTGCAGATAAAGCCAATACAATGAATGGCCAAAAAGTGTGCAGTTCTCTGACTATAGAGAAATATTCTTTTGCATGAGGTAACTCACTTTCTGTACTTCACGACGGTGGTGTTTAAATTTGCATTGGCTCCAAGAATCCTAGACAGATAACTCAGGCACAGACACCTCCATCACGATTAGATGAGACAAGTCCCGCCCTGAAAGTCCACGGGATGGGGTAACTTCAGGGAGGTTTTTTTTTCCTAGGATCTGAGGATCATTTCCTAGAGCAGGAGTCCCAGTCAAAGCCAAAACTCTCATTTATTTCACTGAAATCAGGTTCAGGTCAAATGGGGTAATAAAATAATATGGGGTAACAGGCCCAGAGGGAAACCACTGCTTTTTGACCTGGTGACTCTGGAATGACACCAGCTTGGCACATGGGAAGAAAGAGAGGGCTTTTCTGTCATATTTCAACGTAAGAGTGATTGAAAATGACATTCAAAGTTAATGCCTTGTTTCAGTTTTAGGGCCACAAATTTATTCTGCCTTTGTATTTAGTTAAGATTTTCTATGCCTGAAAGCAAGTTGCTGGATTTCTGAACACTACGACATATTTCATGTTCTGAACTTGTACATTAGCCTTTTGAATTCATATTTCAGCTTAAATTTCAATGTATGTCAAACACAAGATGTTAGGCACATTCAATGCAGTTCTCTGCATGCACATAGCCCTCTTCTGGCTTTCACCTTCTAACTGGGAACCTGCCATCTGCAATGAAAGCCCTATCTTCTCAATGCAATTTATAGTTCCCAGGCCATGTTCAGACAGCTTCCTTAGAGGACTCCATCTGTTTTGAAGCTGTGATATGCTTTTTTTCCTGCTGCTATCATTATACTCTTTTTCCCAGCAACTTCATAAACTCTCTTAATGTGTCCTTTCTATCGCTTTTGTAGTCAGAATGCCACATAGCCCTTCAAGTTATCAAATGATAGTAATGTTGGTTAAAAAAAAGTCAAATTTCACACAGAAAAATAATAAAAAGGTTGTTCATTTTCCTTGCTGTCTACAAAGCCAAATCAAATATTGGTCTTAAACAATCTAATTTAATGTTTCAACAGAATGGGATAGAATTTTCACTCTTTTCTGTACAGCTTTGCATTGGTACAACTGTCAGCGTATTTCAGCCATTTGTGCTTCCAGTGTTATTAATGGAGGGCAACTCGAACCTTTCAACAGTTTCTCCTAGAAAAGGATGTGAGGCAGGTTGACGTTCTGCACATACTAATAAGAGAGTGATGTAGCTATGCTGGTCATGGTAGACTTCTCCAGAAAATCCTAACAGAGGAAAAAAGGCATACATTTTAACCTTCCCTTTGGAAATAATAATTTATTTTCATATGTTTCCAGCACACTTTCATATCTAAAAGTCTCTATAAAAAACTAATGGTATCGGGTGGTTAAATAGATGCTTTTCTTCAAGTCACCAAGTTTGCATATGACTTATCATTTTGATGATACAGATTTATAAAGCATATTTGTCCATTATTTAAACAGTTCAGAAAGAAGAAACGGTAGGCCAAAATGTTTGACAACTTATTGCCAGCTATTGAAAACAGCCCTCACTTTACAACTGTGATGTGACTAGAAACCAAGACCAGCTGAAGTGCTTTTCACAATAGCAAGATAATGAATACAGTTCCATTTCAAAAAATCCAAAGGAAACCCCATACTTTTTGAGAATTTAGTCCTGACTACGGACACTATCAGTACTTGGAAAACTTGGCTGATCTCCAGACGGAGTCTTCCTGGTTTAGCGGGAGAACAGAGCAGTAGCAGCAGCACAAGTATGACTCAGTGAAGGCAGTGGTTAGGCATATCCAAAAAACATGATACACGTAATTTCTATTGAGACACTTGAATAACTCGTGTGGAGTGGACATTACGCAGTAAAGGCCGCCTGAATCCATTGATGGCACTCTACAGTCTGCAAATAGGCCAGAAAACCAGTAATGTTTACCTCCATGTAAAAATGGCTTTTACATCTCCAGAAGGATCACAGCAACTTCACCTGAGAGCTGTGATTTCTTTGCACTTTAAAAACTTCAAAAATAAATAGCATTTTCACTCTTCATTTAAGCAATGCTGAACAGGATGATCAATGACAAGGTTATAGTGGAGAAAGCACAAATTTCCTCTCAAATTTCCTTCCCGTTGTTGCTATGTTTCCACTAGCTGCATCAGTGTCTCTACAGCCTCTTAGCTGAACTATGTAAGTTCGCTCATATAAATATGGCATATGCTATATATATAGCCAAGGTTTTTTTATATAACATACGGGTATATTCTGGGATTATATAGAGCTGGGAATACCACACTCTCATGCCTGTGCACAGTACAAAGAGAAACCTCAAGACTAAGAGGAATTGGTCAGACTGAAATATCCTTTTTGACATTTCTCAAAGGGCAAATACAACTGTTGAGTTTTTCTTTCTCCATCTAGAGAGATACTATAAATATATCTGAGAAGGCAGGGACTAATCTCTTTCTTACACCCTCGATTCAGTCCATCCCCGCTCTCCTTTGACACTGACTATAGACTTCTTAGTCATTTCAGTAAGTTTACATTTTTTCTCAGTTATTTCTAACAAACCACAGTTACATGGCAGGGAGATGAAAGGTTGAGCAAGATTCTCAGGGCTCATGAGTAAAGTCCCTAACAAGACACAGCTGATCTACAGACAGACAGACAGACAAAGATATCAACCATGTGTTGAAAATAAACAGTTGCATTCAATTCTCTCGCGCTGGGGAAGGGGAGAATAGCATGCTGGCAATGTCTGCGCAGCGAGAACGATGCTGCCACTTCTCGGTCCTGTGTTAGTCCGGTGATGGGAGTATGTTCTTTATACAGTCCCAGTTCTCATGTCTATCTGTCTGCTGTTCTCACCATCTTGACCTGACATGAATGGCTTTGAAACCATTTGTTCATGTCAGAAATGTGATAGTATCACAGTAAGGCAATTCGGCCTGCAAAAGAACAGCTCTGATTGATAGACAAGAGGTAAGTGTATACTAGACATACAAAATTTAACTATTTTTTTATAAACCTTTCTGCTTCTGAACTACCTATCCAATGTTCCCAAAGCAATTTGCTAATATTCATAAATCTCAATGTTCTTTGGAAGCCACTATATAATAAAAATAAGCGTCAACAGAAGCACAAAGGAAATTTGCATTTGCCCCAATCATACAGCCTGTCTAAGAGACGGATCTCGGCTCCTCCTCCCCTATTGATCACACCCTCATCTTCCGAGGCAGTTTAGCAAGCTACGTAATGGACTTATAAACATTAACCTGTGAAGAGCTGTTTAATACCCTGAGGTGAATACACCCATCAACAGCAAGTTTACCGGTTTCTGGTAGGCAATGTCAGACCGAGTATCTGATATCCTCCTGATTATTGTGAAGCAATATTTTCTTAGCGGTAATTTGACTCCGTTGCTGCAGTCAACATACTCTAACAGAATGCTGTAAACACCTATGTTTTATCAATCGCAATGTATGTTACAAAGCATTATAAACATGGGAATTGTCAGATACCGTACAGCATGATAAGTCTTATAAAAAAAGGACTTTAAAAAAAAAAAAAACTTTAAAAGGATAAAATTACTCTGGACATATACTTCCCAGTTTATGCTGTAAATATTAACATTTACCATCAGGAAAACATAGAGTCCTGATGTTTTCAATGAAATAAAACCAGAACAAAACCCAATAGGCCCATCAGATGCAAAATAGATCTAGACTTACTGTGCTGAAACACGGCGTAGAAACACAATACAAGGACAGACTGAGCATATCGGATGCAGCTTAAGCCATAAAAAGCAGAGGGGAAGCATGTGGCAAACCATATAGTAATAGTACTACTAGTGGTACTACTTATTGTAGCTTAATGCCTTCCATAAGCCATCACAGGAGCACTGCATTTACCTAAGCTTTTACTTCATCAGTACTATCTGAATCTTCCTCTTACTTTTGCAGACTTCTTGCTGTCACAGATATCAGTTCCTATGAGTACATCTGCAAAAAATGTCCATCTGTTAAAATGTTGCTACTGTTGCAATAGCTTTCTGCATAGTGTAAGTTCCAAATGTAAAATGGTAATTAACTCTACCTTGTGGAAAACTTGTTATTTATGTAACTGTTTAGCTTTTTCAAATGAAACAGTACATAACCACTCTCAGAAAAGAGAAGGTGGCATGTGTTAATAGGTATCTGCATTGTTCACAGACTTTGCAGGTCATTACAAGGAACATCAATTTTCCGAAAAACAAAGATATTTACAAAAGAGGAAACAGTATATTGGACAAGTAGTGATTTTCCATATTACTTTCACTTCAAGCACATATAGAAATGCTTTGGTACCTTCTTTACATCCTACACTCCTGGCAAGTCAATAATCCAATTGCTGCAGAAAAAAAATGGGCTTGTCTTATTTAAAACAAAATCAACAATTCAGTCACAACTTTTACGAAGACATAACTCATGTTTAAGAACATAGCTCATTAATATTTTTAGCATTACCTGTTCAAAATGGATCACTGAAATCAATGAAAAATAAAATACTTGTCAATATGAATAAAAAATGGAGAACAAGGGCTGAAATGAGTATTTATTATTATTATTAAACTAACCAAAGTTCCATGTATTTGAGCACTGATTGACAATGTATTTTATTACCTATGAAAGCAATATTCCTATTGAGAAGTTATTGCATTTTCTACTTGATATGTCACCTTTAAACAGAGAAACTCTAAATGCTTCATGAAAATGGACAAACATGTAAGAAGCACTAACTAAAAGAACAAACAATTAAACTTTCATTATGGACTAATTATTATTATTTCCACAGATAACCAGAGCCTATATGCTGAAATAAGAAGTCTATACAGTTTCAGGAGGCAAATCTTCAACTCTTACACCCTGCAGCTTCCCGAAGGCAAGCAGCCGAGGCAATGCACCCCGGCGGAGGAATTGCTCCCAGCACCCCAACGTTACAGCTCCGGCAGACTGCGCTGCCCCCAGGCTGGTCCTGCTGCAGCGAGGCAGGGAAAGCTCTCTGCCCCTCCAGGTCAATCATCCCCAGACGAAATAGCTATTGCCAGCACAGCTAAGCCTTGGCAAAGATTTGGGGGACAAACTCTGGACCTGCACAAACCATCAGGGCTGGTGAGAGAAGACTTACAGGGAAAAACMCAGAAAGCTCAAGTATCCATTTTCGCCTAAGCAGAAAAGTTTTGGCAGGTTTGGTTTTTTGTTTGTTTTTATGTTAGGAATTGTATTGTTTTTCCTGACCCCTAGCCTGTCTTTCAGGAAGAAAAGGGAAATTTTGACTAAAAGAAAATATAATTTTAATTAACTCTGTAAGTAACATTTCAGGTTTTTCTCTTTTCCAAGCAAAAGAATATGCTTATTCCTGTTTCATACAATAAGAACTGCAGTTATCAATTTGTTTTTTCAGATTTACAGTGGGTTATTTTCTAACTACATTATTTATAGGTTCAAATGATTATGGCTATTTTGTAAACCAAAAAAAAATGTAATTATGAGATTGAAAGCAGATGCAGGTCAATGCAATGTAACACTTTACATAACAATCAATAAAAATGTCAATACAAACAACTACTAAAGGCACCATATGACATTCCAATGGGGGAAAAAAAAATTGTTCATTTTCTACTTAGACGCCTTGCTTCCTTTATCAGCAGATGGCAAGCAAATTACTAGTTCAATCCATATGTCTGTATCTGATAGACAGTGTTTTACAAGTCTGAAATTAGTTTGAAACATTTTGATGTTGGCCAGACTACAGAGGAAAACAGGATAACTTTGTCTATTAATGAAAAGTTGGTTTTGTCATAACAAATACTTCCACAAGCTACTACCCATCCAGATTCATTCAGTCACTAATGGAATTTGTACCCAAAGACATAATCTGTGTTTAACAGACTAACAATTTGTAGTTTCATCCATTCTGTTGTTCTGCTGTGCTCCAACATGTCTCCCTCCACTAGCTGAGGTTTACTTAGTGGTGCTGATGAAAGCAAGCAAGGCCATGAGAATATTTTTGGTAGGAAGGATATCAGATCGCTGGGGCCATTTATGTGCATGCTAGTAGGCATTCGAGAGAGAACCTGTCAGAGCAAAGCCCATTCAGACCAGTACCCTGGCTTCAACCATGGCAAAGTGCAGATGCCGAGGAGAGGAGGAGATTGAGACAATTTTGCTTAACCTCTCCGCATCAGGAAGCCTCCGTTTGCAATGCAGACGATGTATATTTTAGGAAAGGCGGATCAGAAAGCCCAGACAGTTCTTGTAACAGAATGAATGGTTTGGTATTTTTTTCTTTCAAAAGAAAGCTCCAAATTTGGAGAATTTCAATGACTTTTACTATAGAAAACTGTAAATTCCACAAAAGACTGATGGGGGTGAGAGCCAAACCAAGCTAAAGAAGACAAGAAAAGAGAGGTTACAGTGAAGTTTCCTTCCAACCTGGACAAGCAAAGAAGGAAGCAGATCTATATTGATAAAAACAGCTGAGAGCAGGGGTCCGGAGGCATTCACAGCCAGGCAGAGCACCAGGCACACCCTGCAGCTCTCAAGGCGCCGGGAGCCCTTCAGTGCAGACAGCTGGATGGAGATCCTGTTAACTTTCTAGTGCTTACAAAATTTAACTTCTTTGCCAAGGACCTACAGAAGCAGCACAGATAAAATATTTCTCAAATCAATGTTTTTAAAAATGTTCTTTCCTCACAACAGTGATGTACTTGGGGAATTGGCTTACAAAATGGCTTACGCTTCACTTCTTAAGGAGGATATAACTAAGAAAGCCTTCAAATACCTTTAGCAATGATTAAAGCTTCACCCCAGGCTGTCTGTTCACTCACTGAAATGATACTTTCCAGAAAAAGTTCACAGTCTAGAGGTCTACACCAATGCCAACTCGGGGCACTGAAGTCAAATGAAACACCTCTCCTGAGATACACGCAGCTGGTCACGAGGTTTGACTAAAACTGAGTCTCACGTGAGGAGTCACTTAGCTGACCATCATACCAAGAAAGTCCAGACTGAGGGACCAAATTTAACAGACATCAACTATCCTCTTAATTTTTGTAGAAGTCCCTACATCAAATATGCTCTGACAGTCGTTATGGATAACCATTGCAAAGACCTCTACCGTTTAGTTGGCTATTAGAAGGCAAAGGGAAATTGATTAAATGATGATTAGGTTTACAGTCTTAAAGGCATGAAAAGATCTATTTAAAAATCAACCCAGATTTAAAACTTCTKCTAAGCAGAACAAAATTTTCTGTAATGGAAAAATCAGTAAAGTTGTAACATACTCTTTGCTTTAAAAATGATTAATATTAGTCCTACAAACCATTTGGCTAAATAACTACAGAAATTTGGTGTTCAGTGGAAAAGCCTTTTCATTTTTAATTTAAAAATAAATCTCACTTTTTAAATTTCATTCTAATTTTTAAACCTAATTTAAAATTAGTAAACAAACCAGTAAAAGACACGTATGCACACAAACATATGTAGGTGCCAAGCTGTTTACAAGCCTTGAAGCCTAGAAGATTTTAATCAAGTTTTCCATTAACTCTCCCCACCCCTCAAACACTGCATAAGGCAGGGTTTATAAGAATTTTAAACAAAAGGAAATATTTACGTTTCTAGCATACCTCAGTCAAATATAAATGAATTTCAGTAATATAATAACAGGTACTGTGCTACTGTCAATGGAGAGCTTTACAGATGTTTGTCGTCTTTATCAGCTGCAGGGAGGAATGCCAAAATGATCACCATAGCTGAGTCCATTAACTGAATTGTGAAGAAAATGCTTTTCTCAAGAAACAGGCTGACTAAGCATATTCTGCACAATACAAACTTTTAAACAGATCTGGAATACATCCACTTTGGGTTGGGAGAGGAGCTGCCATGAAATGTCAAAAAAATACGGAGTATAACTCAGTATTTTCTTTTCTAACTCAAAAGCATAACCCCATGAACATTAAAGCAGTTACAATCAGAAAAAACTCATAAATATGTAAAGATATTATTCTCCATATGTCTTATAAAGGGGATAATAGCGGTATATTAAGTTTTGCTTTGATATGAAAGCTTTCACCTTGCGGTGTCTGCCTTACAGCCTTTTAGTCATGTACAGACTGGAGTAGCAAGAGCTTTGAAGTGCCCAACTTCCAGTGAAGTTTCTAACATTTTTTTAATAAGTCTGAAGAGGTCTGTGTGTGATTTACTGTAATTTCAGAACAAGCTCAGAAATTCACCCGAACACAAAAAGAGACAGTTTCTTCAGGAAAGAATGGGAGAATCATTTGAGCACACTATCACTGCTGGAGCAGGGGGGGAGAGCGGCATGAAAGTACTCTAGCAACATGATCAAGTCAAATTCAAAATACTGGGTATATAAATGATGATACTTGGAACTTTAAGGGAAACAAGACAGAGTTTTGTATAGATGAGATATTCTTTTTTTTTTTTTTGCAACCAGTAAATATAGTTTAAGTGATTCACAGCCGATTTTTATAATTGCAGTGAAGCAGCTGTGATGAAACTCTATTTGTAGAATCATAATAAATTTGCCCCCCACCTACTAAAATTAGTTCCAAGCATCCAAAATTCCCATTTGAACATCTGACTGAACAAAACAGGCATTGCTCCATGCCAAAAACTGGAGGAAATAGACCTAAAATATGCCATTTTCTCACCAGAAATTGTAGGCTCCCAGAATAACATGTGAATTAAAACTCATTCCAAGCTTGTTCGCATTGCTCCTCGTTCCCATTCATAACAAATTCCTTGACAAATGTTCTGATTATTTCTCTTTTTTCCTCGCTTTTTTTAATTTAAACACAATTTTCAAATCACAGACAGTCTTGCAAGGAGAAACAGCCGATAGTACAACCCATCTGAAAATGGCGAGGGTGGAATTTTACTCTCAGCAAGTGCTGGAGGCAACTCACATGATTAAAGACTGCACTGTAAGCCATCGTTAAAAGACTTCTTCCCATAAGTGAAAACGTGTAGTTTGCCACTATACACATCAGAGGCACATAAACCAAAATGAGGTCAAAGTCAAACAAGAAATGCAAATGCCTCGCTCCAAAATTCCTGCTTTCTCTTTCTTTTTTTTTCAGGCTGAAGGAAAGAATAGAAATTTTAGTAAAGTTAAAATTAAAATTATAATGTGCTTCTTAAGTTTTTCTCTTTTGTTGATGTTCTTGCAAAAAGTTACATCATCATGCCCAGAGAAGTTAACTGGGAATATTGATTCAGGATGCCTATGGATCAGGGTCTTCGTGCTATGACTAGAGTGTTGCACAACACAGAGTTTAACACATCTCTCTTCGCTCTCACCTTTCAAGACGGGAAACTACCCTTACTCCCATTTTACAGACAGAATCGGGAGACTAAGGCCTAGAGCTGCCAAGAAATCGTAGGGAATTAACCATCTAACTAGGACAAATACGATTCACCAACCTGAGATTTGCAAATCTCAGGCAGCACAGAGATACACAAACTCAGCGAAGATTTCCAAGTCCATTTGCAAGCTGCCTGCAAAGCGCTGCATAGCCTGGGCTGCCACCACGCCATTTGTCTCAGAAACCTCATGCTGCGCACAGCGCGAAAGGAGAAAACATCCTTATTCCTCCTCCCGTCTTTATGCACAAATTAAATCCTATCTGAACTCTAAATAATGTAACATGCAATATGGAATGCATATATTTATAGATTTATATTACATACACACATTATTATATCACTACAACAAGGATTATAAGATTTCCTAAAATATACATAATGCTACTTAGAAAAATGCTTAGAAAAACATCAACAGAACCATTTAGCCATTATAAAGCTTCATTTTAAAACCAGAACTTGGTACAAGAAGTAAATGAATTATATTAGGCAGGAAATTGTTCACTAAATCAATTGTGCTATATTAGAGATCTTAAAATTAAGACTACTTCCAAGGTGGCCACATGCATATTCTGAGGAGTGCTAAGGAACAAAAGTCATTCCAGAAAAACTTTTGCATATCTCACAGAGATATATATAGAGAGAGAGATATAGATATATAAACACATATCTGTTTTAGCACACATCTGTTCATATAACAACTATTTTCCATAGTTGTCATCTTTAACTGGGTGTATTAACCCCTAGATACCTCCATGGAAAAATCACAGAACATGTGTGTGCACTGTTTATTCATAAATCTGTTTTTAAATCTTTACCATTTTGAATTTGTTCAGATGCGGATAGCATCTGGATTCCTTCAAATCAATTATAATTACAATGCTCTCTTCTTAGTCCAATAAATTAAACACTTATTTGCTGTCTATCATAATATCCCTCCTCTTAAAGAGTGTATTTATTGTGTCTTTTAATTGCCAAATACATGTAGAGGGTTGTCTGAAATTCAACACAGAAAGCAACTCTGCACTTCCAGATGTTAGCGGTATCTTCACATAGATTTTCACTGTTCAGCACCATAGTACTTCAGGCAAAAATAGAATTATGTACAAACCTTGCCTGCATTCATCTATGAAATTTAATTTTCCATTGAAAATCTACAAGTTAGCAGCAAGTTCTGCCCTTGGACATGAATGTGTGTTTCCTATTGGATCCAGTTTGGCAAAGATTATCCTTAGTTTCTAAATGCAATTGAAGCTTCCATTTCACTTCAGGTATATAACCTAATGCTAAATACTACTAGCAATACAGAACAATAATAGGGCTGTATAATGGTTATAGTTGCACTTAACTTTTCGAAACTTTGGAGAAGCTCAGCTAATTATTGAAATTAGTCATCAGGCGAGAAGCCGCGTTTACTTACTTCCCAGTTTAAACAAGGCTTCCCATTGACAGTGCTCAGAATTGTTTAGACTGGAGGGAGCTGCTGCTGCGCTGTTTGCCTTTTCAGTGCCCACAGCTGTGCTCCATACCCTGACACTGCTTTAACTGAGCTGCATCCACTGTGAGCACAATTTTAAAAAAAAAAAAAAAAAAAAAAAAAATTCAGGAATGTATTTGAAGACTGTAAAGAAAAGTAGCTGCTTACCAGGGTTGGTCGTACCTAAAGGAGTAACATTTCCTCACTCAGTGTGTCCAGTTTGGAGCAAGGGGGTATGAATAAGGGCTGCAGGACTGGGTTGTTTTCAGTGTCAACAAGGGCGGCTCAGTAGCGCAGAGGGGCTGAGCTGGAAGGAGACCTCCAAGCCTCACTCCAGGGCGAGGGAGGCTCTGGCTCACACCCCCCCATGCCAGGGGCTCCTGTTCAGGCTGGGGGACAGAGCCGGGGGCCCCTCTGTGCCCRGACCCCCACCCAGCCCGCAGCGGCTGCCGGGGTGAGCTGTACCCATGCACCGAGGATACTCCCACCCTCACGCAGAGTTCAATAACCGCCATTCCCTGCGGCACCGACGGCATGGAGCGGCTGCCTCCAGCGCCTGGGTGACGTTCGCCCACCAAAGCCAGGCCCTGGCACAGGYGTGCAGCATCCAGGTGACAATGGTGCGCTGCCCCTTCTCGCTCCCACCAACAGCAGGACACCAAATACCGGACCGGAGAGAGCAAAAGAGAGGTTCTCCTACCTGAACTAGTTAAGGGTAATATAAAATTGAGTTAATTGCATCTGACACTGATAGTCAATCTGTTTTGGCCACTCGGTTCAATACAAGAAAGCACTCTTTTGTTCTCGTCTTCATTACCGCCTCTCCCATCCGAATGAAGCAGCTTGTTTTAAATCAAGAATTATCTCGGTTCTCCCTGCTTGAATCATCGTTATTGATCATAGCAACTTCAATAAATCCTGCTGCTTACGCAGCGGCCCGGGGGCCTGTACCAATCTCCCCAGCCCTTTGTTCCACATACTGATTCACCTTTTCATCAAGGATTTTGACGTAGCTGCTGCCCTTTCACATTATTACCGCGCCCCACCCAAATAATGATTTTATCATTTAATTCTCTTCTAAACCGCATTTCGTAAAAGGGAGAAGGAAAAAATAAATAAATAAATAAAAAATATGCACTGACGGGTGGGTAAACAAGCACGAGGTGGGGTTGTCTCTCCACTTGACAGACACACCCCACACAAAAACCAGAAACATGCCTTTAATTGGGCAGGTTAACATTTTTCTAAAAGTTACTTTCTAGTCCTATCTGATCACTCTGACAGGATGAGTAATGCAAAACATTCAATTTCTTGTGGGTTTGGTTCCAGTAGTTACTAAAAGCAGCCAAGTACATGTTTGTTTCTAAACTACTTGAAACCTTCAGAAAGTTATTTTAGCTTCGTTCGCGAGCCCTTCACCAGCACGGGGATTTTACTCGCCTCGGTTTTGCGCAGGAAACCCGACGCTTCAAAACCATTTCTCTTCAAGTCCTATCTTTATTTTCTCATTTTCCTTGTTGGAGGATTCTTGCTGTCTTCCAGGATGTAGTTATATTTTAAAAAGTAGCCCACTGCCTCCCCAGGCAGAGACTTGTGGAAACAGGTGCTTCTAAAAAAACCAAAAGACTTTGGCAGCTCTCTGACCTGACAGAGCTCTGTGCATTAGTAAGACACAGTGCCTGCTGAGTTCCCCTCAGCTAATTAGAGGACCCGTATGGCAATGAATGGCCTTGACTATAAATACTTCCTGAAAGATCTCTAACAGAGTCAGAGGAAATGGGAAAAAAATGAGATGCAGCTACAGAGAAACTATTTCAGATGTTTCTTCTTTAAAGGGCTGCTTTTTCTTTCCCAAAGTGGCTGAGGGATGAGATGCAGCATCCAAGACCTCCACCAACTTAAATATAAGATGTATGATACAATTATATGCATTAAATTTAATTCTGTAGATATACCATTAAGATGTTGCTATCAAAAGGTGGTTGGAAGTGGGACATAATGCCAAAGCGCACAAAAACTTCCATCCATTACCCTGTACTGACCACCGAAAAATCACATTTAAACCAAGATCCTGCCCTCTGTGCTTGAACCTTCCAGTGCTGCTCCTTGTGCTAAAGGCAGCAGCAATACTGCTACCAACATCAGAGGCAGGTTTTACTTCAAAGGTATGTTACCCTTCTGGCCAAGAATTGAATGTTTAGAGAAGTCTTTTGGAAATCACAAAGGCCAGTTCAGCATTTGCAGATATCTGGCATCTAACTCTGTGGATAACAGGAGTCAGTACTTTATAATAGGAGAAATAATGTTTCACCACTAGGGATTGTGTCTGATATTTACTACACTGATAGTAAATCAATTCTATGTAAATTTACTGACACATACATACCTATTACTAATTTTAAAATGAGCTCTGTCAATCAGCCACACAGAAGAATGCAAAACAGGGAGAGGAGAAATAACTTTTTCTGATTTCCTGTCTCCCCCAAATTTAAAGCCATATAACAAGCTCTAGACAGAACACTATATGAAATATCAGAAGTGTAAGTATCACAGACAAAAAGAAAATAACTCTTATTAAAGTAAATGGAAACTTTCTTGAAACACCGTGATTTCGTGTAGTGTGTAAACAGTCTGATCATTACGGTGCAAAATAATCTCGATTTAATAGAACAACTGATTTTATCCTTTGCTCCATATAAAAAGCTCATAGCAAAGGTTAACATAACTTCAGTTAGATATTTAACATTACAGCCTGCAGTCTGCCTTTGTCAAATTATTGCAAAGGTACTGTGATTTTTATCAATCTCTCTCCCTCTGATGGTACACAAATCCCCCCATTACGTGAATTATGATTAATACACAGGCATCTCCCTGTTGCCTTCACGTCTATGCAGCACCACGGGACACACTGATCTGTGCTATTCTGTATCTGCATCGGCTAAGCTACGATACGAGGCAGCAGTGTTTTTCCCCACACCTTTAGGTGGGCTAACTAGGTCTGTGTATGGGTCTGATGGCTCAGGCTGCAATTCCCAATTTTGTGGAAAACTTTGTTCTGCAGTGTCCACACATACCAAAACAGGACACTTCATTTAAAATCAGTTTGGCAAAAAGCTCCTGCTGTCCAAGATCTGCGTTGTCAAAGCATTAAACAATCTGCCTGGCCTGGAGGCCGCTGGCTGCCAATGTGCTACCCAAAAAAAGGAACATTTTTGCATATCAATAGACCTTCCAGTATCAACAAATCTTTAAACTATAAAATCAGCTACTCTAAGGAAGAGCAGAAATAATGTCTACATTGTACCACGCTGAGGTACATTTTTTATAATTCCCATTTGCAAAACATACCGATTCGCTGTAAGTACAGCTGCTGGAAACATGTTAATAAGAAAAATAAATTAAAGCTACTCACAGAAGTGTACCAAGCCCCTGAGAAAGATTCTGTTACATATACACAGCTTGGAAGCGCTCTTGGGGAAAAAGGTGCGTCCACTGCCTATGTGTGTTTGCACACATGTAGAGTTCAAACTATCGCCACTGCACCATCCCCAGCTCCCGAAAGGTCACAAGCGATTCGGTCTTTTAGCTGCTAAAAAGGAAAGAAATCCTACCCTAATGACTCCCATGAATAATATACTGTAGCACAGAGACTGGGGAGGGAGCATGTCCATCATGCATGGAAGGAATGCAAGAAAGCAGCATATAAACGGCTTACACAACATGCAAAGCTGAAAAACAAGTAATTTCCAAAAGTTTACGATTATCCCGTAGGCATTAGGGATTTCTGTGGGCAATTGTAGATTTTCACCCCTTCCCCAGTTGATCTGTATCATCTTTGATATTTTATTAAAATGCTAATCACTCCTAAACTCAGTATCTAGAAAACCCACTTGCAGTATTAACCTCTATCTATAAGAAAAATTGTGAAAAACATGATCTCCCCTTTCCCTTCCCCCAGTCATGAGAGAACTAAAAAATGAAAAGCACATGGTATTACTGCTACTGTCAAATCATTACAAATCATTTGTAACAAGCAGAACCACTTTATAAATACTGAATAGACACTACAACCAAAGGGATGCGTTAGATTTTTTTTCAGTCCATTTCTCACAGTGTTTATTCACTGAGTAATCCCAAATTTTTGGCTTCCTCTGTGTCAATCTTTCGGGGAAAAAAAATGAAGGTGTCCACAGTGATTTTATTATAGGTTTTGTTTCCTAGTCACCAGTCAGCCCGGGATACAGTATTTGCATGAGCATTCATTATACGATACCAGAAGCATGTATTGATTTAATGTTTTGCTTTTAGAAAAGCCGAACTTTTAGCACAACATTAGCTATTTCTACTAGCTATTTCACATTAGAAAAATAAATTTCTCCAAAAGTGGATAATCATGAGAGATTTGCTTAACAATACAGAGTATTTTTTTTATTTCAGAGGATTACAAAAATCAGCTTTTTCCAGAATGGAAGGGAAGTTCTTTTCTGAACAATTTCTAATTCTGTCTGGGCCAAGTGAGCTTCCAGGCATACATATAACATATATGTATGTCAGATAATACCCAACACAGAGCTCCCACTGGTCAAGCTGACCATCACTTTATCTTCTTAGTTCCTGGCTCCAGTACTGCTTCCCAAAACTACATCAAGAGCAAAATAAAGGAATTGTTAGGTTTCTGTGATCTTTTTCACAGATCCAGGGGAATAGGGAATATCTGCCTTACTGGAAGAATTAATATCACTCACGAAATCATACTCCTTCATCTTCCACCATCTCCTATCCTTCAGATCACCTCTTACCTTCAAGAAGTTTGAATTCTCACTATTTTCCTCTATCCATCAGTAGTGATGAAATATATATGATTAAGGACTCTGTTCAGCAGATGTAGAAAGTTAACCTCCTTCCCTTTTTTTAAATATTTCAAACTGACAAAGGCAACTTGTCCAATTTTCGAAGAAGAAAAGTGAAAATTAAAGTATTATAACTAAGGAAAAGACCCAGACAAACAAGTCCTTGGCACAACAGAGTTCAAAGACCAAGGTAGCTGGAAGTGTACACAAAGGTAATTCCTCCTTGAAGGGTGTCGGTATGGTTTCACCAGTCAGTTTAGACCTAATCCACTAATAAATCCTTTTACAAACCTTATAAAAGAAAAGTTGGGTTGTACACAACATTTAAAATGCAAGGAACTAATTTATATACCCTGTTAGTATACAAAAATAAGACCTTTTTTTTTTCAGAAAACGATGAGAATTACAGGTAGTTCATATTTCAGAACATCCAGAAGTGATCAAAATATTTCCAAAGTGATAAAAATACTGCTTTGAAAAAAAAAAAAAAATACCGCTTTTGTATAAAGACTTTAAAAAACTGTCCGAACTTATTTTAAAGAAGGGCATAAGAAGCAGCCAGTGTACAGTTTCCCCTTCTTCATTCACCAATGGCTAAAATTGATAATATAATGGTCTTATTTTACCACTTTTTAAGATTTTAGGCTCCAGCTACCAACCAAATTTAGACCTTTATAGAGCTGATTCTGCATACTACCAGGTCCCTCTGCAGATTTTTGTTTAGTTGGCTTTTTTCATTCTCTAGGAGTCAAAAAATAAATGAAAAATATTTGTATTCTGATAACCCACAATATAAATGGCTCCTCTGATCAATATGTCTGTGCACTGCTAAGAACCACTACAAAAATTCAAGTGGGATGTAACTAGCGTCACATGTACAGCATGAATTCCACTGCTAGGAGGATATATGTCTATATTTTTATACATATTTCCAAATGGAGGAAGAAATATAACCCTGCCATTCACAATGAGCACACACCCAGGCTTGCAACAGGGAACCTGTCATACTGTGACTGCTTCTCATACGCTTGAAATCTGACATCAGTAACTGTTCATGACCTGTAAGGCACAAAAGACTGTGGTCCCCCTAAATTGCATGCAGACTTTAAGTGACAGACACATTATTTTATAACTAGAATAACTGCAATATTTTTAAGACCACTGACTTCATTTAAAAAGAGCTTGTAAGACTTACATAYGTATACAGAGACAATGTACGTATAATGTATATTGTATAATCTTAGCGGACCATGGAATAAAACATTTATCTTGCCTTTTGTCTTCTTCTGACATGTTGTTCACTCTTACAGTAATGGATGTTATGGTTATAAATGTTCTTATAAAAGACAATAAAGAAAAATAGCTGATCATCACTTCCGTTCTAGTGAGGTTTGTCTGCGGACTGACCGCTCCTGTAGCAAGTTTCTAGAAGTTCAAACAGGGAGCAGACCCTGAAAACA
This sequence comes from Phoebastria nigripes, assembly GCA_035582835.1. Classification (NCBI taxonomy): domain Eukaryota; kingdom Metazoa; phylum Chordata; class Aves; order Procellariiformes; family Diomedeidae; genus Phoebastria; species Phoebastria nigripes. The sequence goes on along the minus strand of JAYKAV010003221.1, from coordinate 2,553,818 downwards.
TACAGTGATGACTCCAGGAGAAATGCACTTACTTGTCTCCCTGTTCAGCTCCTCAGAACTTGAGAGCTTTTTTAACCTCAGATTTCCCTACAGTGGGAAAAGCATACCTTGATGGAAGGGGAAGTTCCTATAGGTCCTTTTGTTTAAAAAAAAGACAGAATAGGAATTATTTGGTGACAAATATTCTCCTTTTCTTGTCACCCAAGCTCCTTCCTTTTCTTTTTTTTTCTTTTTCTTTTGCTTCCAAGGCAACCAGACAAGTGTCAAAATTGATATATAATTATGTTGCTTTATAAAAAAAAGAGTTTAATTTTTATTAATATTTAACTCAGGTTTCATATCCTTAGAAATTTAATAATGTGAAATCTTGCTTAAGTGTGAACTGTCACACCACCACAAAATTTAAGAGGTGATTAGTTGTTTTAGTGTAACAGATGTGCAGCCTTCTGGGGTTCTAAACCTTCCTTCTTCAAATGTATCATCAACCTGCACAATTAGCAGGAATGATTAAACAAAATTCAATCAGAGCTAAATAGCAAAAGCAGAAGCACTTGCTTACTAATACTACATCAATATATACGTTGTTTTATGCAAACACTTTGGAATATTTACCTGCCAGTTCAGCTCTACAAGTTTCAGTCTTTCAGTCTTTCCTTTATTTTTTTTTTTCCCCATGCATGAAAAAAACCCCAACCACATTACTCTGGAACTGAAGAAATCATTTGCATGCCTAATTAAACATAACATACATGTAATCATAAAAAGCAAGACAAAAAAAGAGAGCTTCCTACCCGTAATAAGGACTGGGATTCGTCCTTTGCCTTGCTGTCCCCAGATCCAGGGTAGGGCTGAGTGAGCTGCCCGGCTTTCTCCGCCGCTCCGGCTGGCACGCCCTGCAGGAAGCCCTTGCTCTCCACCGCCAAGCCGTAAATGGGCCGCGCAAGATGGGCAGCTTCTACGTTTGGACTATCCCTTAAAGGCTTTGGCTGCTCTTGGCCAACAGACACTGGGGTCAATAAGCCTAAACTGGTCTGTGTGTATGACGGGCTCCCCCTCAAAATGTCTGTTCCTCTCCAGGTCACGTTGCGAAGATCATCACTGGGACTGTCAGTCCAACCTTTCTCCTTGAGCACTTCCTTGTCTTCTATCTTTTCTCTCTTCACTATGCTGTCAGATATGGGCTCCCCCATCTTGGGGTCTGGATTAATCAGACTGTAGACCTTGAGGTCAATTTTTGGCTCCTCCTTGATAGATGAAACGCCATGACTGTCCTCCCCATTGGCTGTAGTGACGTCCATCTCCTGACAGTGCACAGTGTTGAAGTGCTCTAGTAGTGACTGAGTGTCAACAGCTGTGAAGCTGCACTGACGGCATTTGTAGCAGTTGTGTACTCTCCTGGAAGAAAACGAGACGTGTATTAACATGAGAGCCTCCCCTCGGCCTTCCCTCTCGCAGTGGTTCTACCTACCAAGATGAAGAAAATAAATCGAACTTACAGTACGATTCCCTCTAAAGCAAGCAGGTTTACTTTGGTGTCTTACACAATACGGGGAAAAATCCTGCTGGTTTTTCCCCCCACGCCTTGCAATGGCCTCCTATTGCTCATTCACACTCCACTGCATTATTCTAAACTTCATAAAATTTTCACTGGGATTTTGTGTTTTTTCCTCTTCAGTTTGCTGTAATACACTTTTCACTTTCTATTGTGGTAGAAACACTGAAGTAACCCATTTTTTCAAACAAAACCAGATAGTTAGAAAAGGATAGTTTTCTTTGTATAAAAAATCACTTTGTATAAAAAACCACCTTGTATAACATAAATCTATGCTAGAAAGTTCAAATGCTTAAAAAATTTCTTTGCTTTCCAACAATTTAATCTACTTTTGGTTGACAAAGATGATTTTGAACGGAGCTCTGGTTAACTTACTGATAAGAATACACCAAAGGACCGAAGGTTGTACAGAACAGACAGTACTTATTTGTTCTCTATGGACATTTTAACACAACTTTAATAAAAGATGCTGCTCTAAAGAAAAAGCAAAATAGTTGGCTGTGTCACTACAAGCTGTGTTTTCCTGTCAAATACAGAAATGCCTGGGTACAAGTGGTGGAGCAGTGTGGAATAACGCGCCTTCCTGTTTTTATTCTAAAAGCTTATATAAAGTACTGCATTACTAAATTATGTAAAGCATATGTTGCTACATGAGAACAACATGTTAGCCATTTACTGTATCTATCATAGGAACAGAACACTGTTTATGAGCTCTATAATGCTATTATGAATAATTGTTTATAGCACAGGAGCGGTCAGAGCCCTCCATCAGGCTCCGGGCCCTGCTGCGCCCGGCGTCGTACCAACGCAGAGTAAAATACCGTCCCTGCCCTTCATCAAAATGTACATAACTCTGCGAAAGCTTCTCCCTACAGACACACTCACACATCCACACCCCAGGCATTCAGAGTCACAACAGCATCTTTAGCCAAGCTAAAACACGAGCCTTTCGCTATCCACACAGGACAAAACTTGTATGAGAAATCTGTTACTGCCCTGACAACTCCAATTGTTAGAATTAATTCTTTTGAGGCCAAATCTTAGTCTCAGTGAAGTCGATGGCAAAACTCCCATTGACTTTAGTAAGAGCAGGATTTGGCTCTTGGTGCATCTGTAGAACTGGAATGATACACAAAATGTCCCTTTTAGAGTATGATACTTTAGAAGGGACAACTTGCCAAACTTATTAAACCCCCTTGTCTTCCTTCTTTCCTTTTGTTGGAAAAACAAACCATATGTTATTTACATTGTCTGATTTTCTTGCAGTTGTGTCAGCGCGCAGACATGAGTACACATTCAGATTCAAGCTTTTTAGCCCTTGTGCAATATCAGTTTTCTTTTTGTCATTTTCTGTATTTATGTTCATTTTAAGGGACTAGATGGGCTCGTTCAGTTATGCAAAAAATAGAGTCAGCTATTCTCCACATAGCCTTATGGCAACAAAATCTACTTGTGGGAGAGCAAGCTGTGGGTTAAAATCCTGTTCTGGCTGTGTTCCTTTTTCTTCATTCTACAATTGTGTTTTATTAAAATCAGCTTGTCTCTCAATGCAACACTAATATATTCTCTCTTGCAACTTAATTCTTTTCTAAACCGAGCTTAATTCTCTTCTGAAACAAAAAAAAGAGAGAGTGCTATCTGATCAAAACCATTTTACAAATACAAAAAGCCAAGTTATAAAGAGGGTCAGCCCTGTAAAGGTCGGATACCATCAGGGAAGTCCAAGTTAGACAGGGGCTAGTTATCTTAAAAGCCAAGTTAAACAAGACACCATTTGGGGCTAATGGCTCAACCGCATACACTCCCGATGTGAAAGTTTATCAATCCTTTGGGAGGCTACTTAGCCCTAAGTGTCTCTTGTTTAACTTGGCTATTTCAATAGCTAACCCCCTTTCCTAACTTGGCTCTCATCTACAGATATCACACCTCCAAACAGCTGATCTTTTTCTGCCCAACTTGTCTTTTTTTTTCCCCCCGCCCTTCCACACTGGCTAGATGTTTTTGATCAGGAGCAGTATACACCACAGGAGTGGTACCACACTTCTGAGGCCACAAATAAATGCTGAATATTAGATGAAGTTGTAACTAGATGGCTGAGGCCCAGCTAAAATCACCTTTATTACATTAAAGGTTTGTTCATTAAAATTATTTACAATTGATTCAAAGAGAGTCATACAAGCATTCCTTCATTTTTCTGTGAGACTGTGATAGGCACTGTGATGTGGAAAAGACGAGGACTGATTTAGGTAAAAAAGCCCAACGGGCTTTTTTTTTCAGGACATATACGTATCTAGTACACATTAAAAAGTAATCTCTGCCATCAACATTATAAATCTTCATACTTTGCGTGGGTTTGTCCTGTATATTATTCTATCCCCAAGCTCCAAAAAGTAAGCTAAAGTTTGGAACTGTCCAATATAAGTCACAGTCTCAAATAATAAAATAATAACTATCATCAGCTATTAGAGAACTTTTGAAAGTTGGAAACATATTCTTTCCCAGAACAAGGCATAAAAAGAAAATGTTTTCATCTCTGTCTTCACCCCACCCTGACAGCAATCAAGGAAACAAGTTGGCAATGTTTGATTTCTTTTTATACTAGAACTTAAACCTACCCCATGTTTCCAAAGGCCCAAGTTACACCTAGATTTGTGCACAAAGCTCCTCAAAGCTAAGCAACAAAATTTAAAAAATTCCAATTTGCAAAGTACACAATAAGCACTCCTGTGCATTACCTGAAAGTTACACTTTACAGTTAAACCACGGTTATACCATCTGAAACTCTGAATTCATCAGGTGCAATATAGTGTATCGGTATACAGCTGATCAAAGGAGAGATGTTTGAGGAAAATCTCAGTATGGAAGAAAATGATGTAAATGAAGAAGGAAACAGCATTCTCCCTTTTGTGATCTTGCTTATGCACCACTCAAGCAAACCAACAGCAGGTTCAAGCCATAAACTGGCATTATCTTCAATGTGGCATTGGGATGGCCATGTCATCCCATCCATTGATGTCACTTAGCATTATTATTTTCACTACAAAATAAATCAAAGACCTGATTATTCATGGACATTAAAACATTTATGGCCCAATCCCAAGATTAAATGTCAAGGAATTCAGGCCAAACCTTTGCTGCACTGTTACATTCTGACAACTTAATAAAATCCTATCATTATTTACTTGTACTGCATGTACTTGAACTGGTGCTATAAGATATAAGGATTTTCCCTTGCAAAATCTTGAAGCTGCAGAGATTAGATGGGTTTTTTTTGATGGATTTAATGTTCTTTACTTGAGCTTTCTAATAGGCTGTGATACTTCTGACACTAGCCAGTTGTTAATTAAGTCTTGTTGACATACTTCTAACTAGTCTGAAGCATTACAAAACACCATCCTCTACAAAACAAGTAATTTTTTTTTTTTTAAATTACCTGAAGACATTCCTAGGCTCTAGGGCATAGAAAATATTCTGGATAAAGGTACGGCTGTCATATCACTTCCATTTTTTTGCATGTTTTGAATTTCATTATGAATATAATAATTACTAGTGTTTCTCATGAAGAAACAGGCTTATAAGAAAGTTTACTTTTGGGATGGGTGCTGCACTCAGGCTTGTGAGGAGCAGAAAATATTCAGAAGGAAAGACAGCGAGCAAAGCAAGCAAGAAAATTCAGCGGAGGGTCAGAAAGGGGAGGAGAACGGGCAGAGCGGAGAGCAAGGCTGAGATGAAAGGAGAGCAAAAGCCATTGGCAAGAGCAAACAAGTTCAGAGCAGTGAATTAAGGTGTCAGGAGGATGGAAAAGGTCCTCGCAGCTGCTGCTATTGTTCAATGAGTGAAGGCTCCTGCTCTGCCGAAAAAACGGGAGCTGGTGGGCCTCAATTTACACTTTTGCCCTCGGTTGGCTTCTCTGGGGAGTGTCCCAAAGGCTCCACATTTCCATAATCAGCACGTCTAAGACCCAGCTCCAGCTTCTGCTGCCTGACAGTGCGAGGGGGCAGCCCCGACACCCCTGTCCCCAACATGCAGCCCTGGCGCTGGGGAGGCACGAGCCCCAAGTACCCCTTTGCCTTTTACCCCTCTACCCCATTTATCTTTAAGAGGTAAGGAATTATTTAATTTGAAATTAACTTGACATTAATTTCAAAAGAGAACCTTACATAACTGCTGTCATCCACATTTTCAAAATAATTTATTGGAAAAATGATTCTACACCATTCCCAAAGCTTATATTTCATTTGAGTCTTTCTATTTTCTTTTTATATTTTGCAGTTGTTTAATGAATCACTACCCTATCTTTTTTTTAAAAGAAGTTTAGAGCATTTTTCAGCATAGCATTTTTAACTACTACTAGCACTGATCAAATGCTTTCTGTCAGTCTTTTTTGCAAACCAGGATTTATATGAAAAATTCTAATTTTTGCAAAAATGAGAAAATGCATTGTTTTCCCACATCTTTTAGCAAAATTTAAAAAAACCACTTCTGCAAGAAGCCTCTTTTTCATTTTTAAGAAAAAAAATAAAATTTAAAAATTAATTATTTTGGAGCAAGCAGCAAAATAATCTCTAGACTAAGTGATCCGACATGCAAAATTTCCCCAAATACTCAGAATGATTTTTATCTAAATTACAAGTGTTGGCATCTTTTAGCTCATCAGAATACCAGACAGTTTTGAGGAAAAACTAAGCTTCACAATGAACATGAAGAGTACCTGATTCCTCAGAGGTATAATAGAAAATGAGTAGTAGCAGAATTAGTAGAAAATGGAGGCCAATAAACCTTCTGGGGATTTATTTGAGTAAGCACATTTTAGTGAGGTTTAAATACAAGTAAACTCAAGTGTAATGTGATTCATTAACATCAAATTTAACTGAACAGCTCTCAAATAATCATGTCAAGAAATACTGAATGAGCGTTAAGTGTAAGTATACGTTTCTGTAGACAGAAAACTTGGAAAGAACCACTTTTGCAAATTCTAATACTGTTGCAAATACATGGCTGCAAAGGAATAATATTGGGACATAGAAAATTTTTTAGCTAGCAGACATAGTGAAATTGTAGATGTAGAGCCAAAAGGAAACAAAATAAAAAAGAAAATAAATTAAGCATGCTGTTCAGGCATATGACTCAAAAATGGAAATAATCAAAAATGCAGACAAAAAATACATGAACCAAAATATGTAAGTAGCGTCTAAAGCCAGCTCTGATACTCACAGATTATCAAGGGTAAACTTACATATGTGAATGGCAGAACACTTTCTACCACCACATTAATGCTTAGTATTATGTTTACCATTAGAATCCATTCAGCTCCTTATTATATAAATGGACAGGTTTTAGATATATGTGCATGGATAGCATTTTAAATGCATCAGAAATACATAACGTGTGGCATAACAGCTTTATTGAGATAAACTCTGATGAGGTCACAGAAAAGGCCAGCTAGGATGTGAGCTGACTCCACATCAGCATGTTTCTGTGTGTCACATAACTCCCTAACACTACTATTTTATAGATGTTCTACTTTTTAAAATCTGCAATATTCTGTATCTTTAGTTCATAAAATACAAAAAGGGAAAGAGAATACATATACAATACATGCAAAACTTCTATTTAAAAAAAAAAAGGCCTGATAATAACAATAATAAAAATAGAAGCTATAATGCCCCAAAAGTCTCTCTTTCCATTTGTTTTAGTTTGATAGAGTGAAAACTACATTATGCATAGAAAAGCAATAGAACCTGCTGGTGTTTGTCATTACAGAGCACCTACCACAAACTGAACTAACTTCTGTGATTTGAAAGAAGATGCACAGTGGGGGAAAACAGCAGCAGTACACGTATAAAAGAAACAAAACTCAAATTAAAAAGGGGGGGGGGGGGGGGGGGGGGGGGGGGGGGGGGGGGGGGGGGGGGGGGAAGGGGGGGGGGGGGCAGGAGAAAGGGAAAGAAGTTGGCAGTTATGGGGATGTTGTACTTCACTTTAATTACACAACAACCTCACAGTACTCAGTAATGTCATAGACTGAAGGCTTAACAAAATACATCGTTTGAGTGTCTTAAACAGAACAGCCTAATTTTAGACAAACACATTGAGATTCGAACGGGTAAGTGTATCTCTTGATTTTCCAAAGTGCAGTGCCCTGTGACAACTGCCAGAGCCGCAGGGTGCTGAGCCCTCCGAAGGAGAAGCTACTGCTACCCCGTCTCAGACTTAGCACTTAATTTTGAAAGTCATGGCTTCTCCTTTCCTTGGGAAAAAGGATTTTAACTAGGCGTGCTTGTTAAAACTTAATTTACCAGCTGCAGCAAAATAAAAGTGTTTTTTTCAGTCAAGGAGCCATTTCAATCTTCCAGTTATTTAACCACTAAAAAAAGATCGTGCCATGCCCCAGCGGCGGACAAAGTGCTGCCTATGGAGTTCTACAGCATGGCTCAAAGCTGCTATAATAATGCTTGGAACTTAGATACCACTTTTCATCTTCAAAGCAGTTTACAAACATTAACTAATTAATCCGCACAACATCCCTCAGGCCCACTTGGATCAAAAATGGGGCACTGCATGCTGGGACCTGAATCCTCCGTGGGCCCTAGCTCCAAATTAAAGATGAGCAATCTGCTCCTTCTTTTTTTTTTTTTTTTTTTTTTTTTTTTTTTAAATAGACTCCTGATACATTGCCAATGCAGCCCTCTGTTGGGCAACATTTGGATGCCCCCAGCTTTAATCTCTATTAAAGTATCATGCCCCAGTCTGCCTTTGTTAATTTTGGATGTCTTGGAATCTATTAAACGTGGCACAGTTTCTTGAGCTTTTAACAAAGCTTTAGCTTTGAAAATGCATCTTCTTTTGTCTTCATTCTAGCTGGCTTCCATGCAAAGATCTTTTAGATGAGATAGATACTGAGTTTTCCGTTGTTGTTGACGCATTAGCCTTAACTATTAACATATTCAGCATGATTTTCTAATATTTAACATCGCTTTTGCAGCGGCACATAACTGTTGCTCTTTACAAAGCCTAAGAGCCAGCTCCTCCTCTGATGTAAACTGGACTGCCAGTTTACAACAGCCCAGGAACCGACCCAAGAAGTTTAGCAGGGAGTTGGCTGCCACTATGACATTGTGTCAGACTGAGTCAGGAGACTGGCTGCATCCACCTCCAAATAGGAACATTAGCATTTAAAATAAATAGAATGACACTGTAAACCAGCAACATGAAAATAAGCATCTGCAAAAGGATCTTGGGGGATGACATCAACAGACAAAAGAGTGTCTGCTCCCAGTGTGAAACCAACACCAAAACAGCAGTGGAATGCTCTTAAACTAATTATTGCGTTGCTGGACTTGGGAATGGAAAATACTACAAAAAGGTAGTACATTGAAGTACTGTTATGGAGCATGAAAGGATTCATAGTCTATCTTGGAAAGTAAAGCCATTTGTGTTCCCCTACTGAATGAAGATGCCAGCTTTCTGGTAAAAAGCCTAAACTAAAATAGTACCTAAAAGATTCTGGGTGGAAAATAGTTGACCAAACCTCAAATATGCTGGAACTTCAGCATCTGCACACAAATCCAAATCTCCCTCTTCTTTGCACAGGTTTAAATGTATAATTAAATCCACCAACTTAGCTGGTGATTTTCCAAAACAAAGTGGATGTTGGATTGGACTCTGGCTGTAAAGATTTATATCTATATGCATTCATATTTTGATTTCCAGTTTCCTCAAATGTTTGGGGAACGGTGACATTTAATTAAGGAACTAAAGGAGGGCTGTTTGTTTGGGTTCCTATCATTAATCATTTGAAACTTCACTGTACCTGTAGTGTCGGGAAATCTCTTCTTCCACCTGGGTGGTAAAGTCACATTTGGTACATGAGTGTTCTTTGTTCTCCTTGAGCGTCAGCGGCCCCTCTGCCCCTGGCAGGGCGTTTGTTTCTGGTTTGACATCAGATGCTTGGGCTTCGTGTGCATTCTCATAGTGGAGCAGGAGAACGTCCACGTCGGGAGTGGAGAATGAGCACTGATGGCACTGGTGTTTGACTCTAGAGCTTCCTGTCACCCCTGGAGACAGGTGCAAAAGCAAGAGAGCACAGTGGGAACAATTACTTTTTCTGCAAGCAAATGGATAAGTAATTTCTCCAAGGTGCTTTTCTGGGCTGCAGAGGCCTCGGGGACAGAACTGACAGTGCTTAATGGTACATTTATGAATGTTGTGTAGCTGCTGATAGTGACGGAGAAGTGGGCCCACCACTATTACATCTGGGCCATGGCTCTTTGAGTACCTAAAGTCACAGAACTGACAGTTGTAGCTTGTCACCATGCTGTCCTCTGCTCCTTTGCTAGTCAAGTCTTTCTTTTTTGCCACACTCGCACCCTTTTCTGTCTTTGTCACTAACTCCCCATCTGCATTTTTGGCTAGATCATTCTGGTTAATGACAGATCCCCTAGAAAGCTTATCATTCAGATCTGGGTGAAGGCTTCCTGCCTGGCTTCCCCCATGCTGTTTGCTGTAATGTTCTAATAGTTTCAATGAGCTGGACGACTCACAGCTGAAACTGCAAAATTTACACCAGTAGTAACTGGTTGTATCGGTACCATTTTGTCTAGAGGAATCTATTGGCTTGATGGGCACCGAATATCCAACTGGTGTATCATCTCCTGCTTTTACAGTGATTCTGTCTTGCCACTTCCCCAAGTCTCCAGAATCACATGGTCGAAGAGTAGGACTGGATTTATTGGAGTTTTTCTCTGAAGTTTTACCAGAATCAGAGGAGGGAAGGGCTGCTTTCATTTTGTTTGGGTGAGTCTGTAAGAAGTGTTGCTCTAGTTCAGTGGAGGAGTTGCCCATGTAGGTGAAATTGCAGAATTTGCAGCGGAAGTACTTGGTGTTGCCTTGGCAATCTGGAGTTTTCCGCCCAATTCCAATAAAGGTTCCACCTAAAGTAACCTGTGAATAAAGAATAAGGTCATTTTAGCTCCACTGTAGATTTATTCAAATAGCAAGGAAGGGAAAAAAAAAAAAAATAGAGAGCAATTAATTCACAAGCCTCTTTCATTAACCATCACCACCATTTTCATTTGTACTAATGTAGTAAGATATCACACATATGCCCTCACGTATTTAGCATTTGTTGCTGAAGATTTTGAAATGTTTCACATAGCTGAATATATATTCCAGATGAATAATAAATATATTTATTTGGGGAAACTGAGGTACACATACACAACATGATCTTAACAATGTTCTTTGATAGGACTATTCCTTCCTTGACTAAATCACGTCATTGACAGAAGATCAAATAATGAGTTCCCGTAACCCTGAACCCTTTGACAGGAGACTTTGCTGGGAGTCTATACCAGGTGTGGAACAAAAGAATGGGTCCTCAATCTTTTTCTTTCAATGCACTTACATGTTTTAATCATATTCATGCTTAACAGTCCAAGAGAATTGCTTTCTAAATATGAGCAAACAAAAATTAAATTTGAAGTAATGAATTCAGTTTGCTGGGTTGGAGTATGACCAATTCTTATAAAGACCATTCCTACAGGAGTATCCAGTATCCGCCAGGACGCCTTTTAACACAGCCATAGTGGCTGATGTCTGAAACGAAAGGCGGTTTTCTCAAAGATTACTCAGTGCAGACATTCTCCAAGGAAATCTTCTGTTCCTCTCATGCACAGAGCTCAATTTAGTAAAACAAGGGTGGAAAAACTACAGTAGAAAAATGGCATGTGGCAAAGAAACCTACCACACCCAAGTCCATGACATCACTAATTAAAAAAAAAAAAAAAAAGGTAGGTCTACTTAACTGTTCTCATGATCTCTGAGCAAAATGGTCTGCAGGAAGGAAACAAGGCTTCCAGGGCTTATGTTATTAAATCCTGTGTTCTCATAGCAGTCAGGCCTGCCCTTCCCAGGAGTGCACCACACCTGCCTGTGACATTAGGAGGAGATTTGCTGCTCCTGTACAACTGGTTTGAAGGCCAAAGAAAGAATCTCCTGACAAAAATGTCACCATTGCTATACTTCTTTTCCTGAATAGTAAACAGTGTACAGCATCCAGAAGATAATTCCTCTTTACACACAAAATCCACAGGCATCTACTCCTTTGCCATCATCCAGTCTACACCACTACATCAAGGACATGGGTGGAAGCTTCCTTGTGCCACGTTCTCAATTTTTACACCCAAGAGATGCCTTACAGGGAACATAAAATTTCCACACAGGGTTTGATTTCCATTTTCCCAACCAGTAAGTGTATTACTACATTTCTGCAGGATTCAGTTGTAATGCATTAGGCAAATGGTATAATTATTTTTCTTCTCCTCCTTAACAGCTGTGCCACAAAGAAAGCATGTGATCACTGCTCATTCAGTATCACACCATACGGAAAGACTCAGACATACAGAGAGCATGAAATGTAAACATTTTTAAATGCATATAATATAAATGCCTTCTAGCCATTTAGCTCAGAGAATGAGATGCTATCCTTTGTATCCCATCAGAATTGAACACGTATAGTGAGTCAATGAGTTGCTAAACCATGATATAATGAGCTGCTGCTATTCAGCCTCCAATGCCTTTTTTTTTTTTTTTTTTTTTTTAAAGAAAGCACAATTCCCATGTGCTGATTAAAACTTTTTTCTTAAATAAACTGAAAATTGTTTTCTGTTTGTTTAGGAAACATATCTCATCAGGCAATGGTGAGTTGGGCAGCCAGATAGCTAGGACTTAGCTGTAATAACAATAACTTAAGCTAAGGCTCCAAGTTCTGGTATCAAGTTATGAATTTGGTTTTGAAGAGTTTCTTTGGAAGAGGGATGATTTAACAGATCTTCTGTACTGCAGAGGATATCTCGTTTTATTCATTTTATGGCGAACAAGAACTGGAGCCAAAGCCATGCTGAGCTTGATCCACTGACAACAGTGGGATTTGGGCCTGCTCCACAGTATCTGGCACTTTAGGTCTCCATCCACTGCATTATTTCAATGTTCAAAGTCTCAGTGGTGTTGAAAGACAACTTAAAGAAAGCACTGATGGAATTATGGTAAACAGAAAATAACAGCAGTTCATTGCGCGATTACATAAGTTGCAAGGTGATCTGGTTTTGCTCATTTAATTAGATACATATGTTTGTTCTATGCATGCACAGAAAACTGGCCAGAATGCTTTACCTTAAGTGGCTCTAATGGGTAAATACATCCATTACTCTCAGCTGTCCATTCAGAGAGCCTACAGATAACAAACCTATTTTGCAGACACTCTGTAGATACTAGTTAGAAATTGTGAGTGACAATAATCCCAGCTGCTGTTCATTGCCAATTACTTTTATTTCTGAACTCTGGAAAAACTCATTATTAGTACTAGCATTTTATACAATGGACAGTAAATGACAACATTTCTGTAACTTGTGCTAATCCTGCTTAGTGGCCTACATAGCATATTTGTGTCCCATGCTAATATATCCTTCTCTGCATCACAAGAGGATAAAATAGAACTAAGTATTCTCATACTATTTGTGTTAACCTGATGCAATGGTGGGGACACACACACACAATCTTTACAGCACTGGAATGTAATTGATTACCAATTATTGGGCTGGCATTTCCCTGACTACCCTGCCACAATTCAAAATAATGCATCCTATTAGGAGAGCATGTACGTGAAAGGTAACGCAGGGTCATCTTAATGTTATTACACTCAAAAGCCATTTTTCATGCTTAACAAAAACTACTGAAAGCCTCCTTGGGGGTCATCAGGTAAAGAGAACTGAAGAAACTGGCTTCCATGCAAAGAGGTTGGGAGAAGCACTTGAAGTGACGGTATAAACTGAAGCTGTTTCAGCTTTCAGCCAGCCAAATTTGGATGAAGCCTACACATTTTCAGAACTGTTTGGATTCATACACTCTGCTGAATTCTTGGCTTGACTTTCAGAATTTTCAGTTACATATCATATCTCTATGTAAAAGCACTAAACTCCTTCACTGGGTATGTAATTGCCCTTAACCTCCTGCTCTCTCTGACCTGCCCCAGAAAGAGGAAGAATAAAGGGGAAAGAGAAGGAGAGAGGGGAAAATACATATGTGTGTGTATATATATATACCCTAGAAATCAATATGTGGTATCAGAAGTGATAGCTTCTAGTATTTATTCCCCTATTTCATTCTGATCCCAGCAAAACCTAGTCCCCTGCTTTGCCCTGGCAGTTATATTTTCTTAAGTAGACACTCTTCCCCAACATAAAGCAGAAGAAACTAAACAAAAGCAATGCTAAAGTTCTGCAATTCTATTATAGCAGTCGAGTCCAAAGTGCCAGCTGATATAACTAGTGGCAGTCACAAGTACAGGCACAGCTTGCACTGGAAATGTAAGAACACCTATAGATCAATAGTACCTTCAATAAGCACAGAAGAAAATAATTCATAATTCTCTTTTTAAAGGGAACCTAACATACAAGGCATCTGTTTGGACTGGGGAGACCTGATTTAGTTCTTTCTTTCACTGTCATTTTCTTGTGAGGCCTTGGGATTATCACTTACTCCTGCAGCACCTCAATTATGGCAATATAGTTGGTATTATTATAGAGGAAGACCGCTATTAGAATGGGTTCTCCATTATCGCGCTTGAGATGGTTGCACTGATATTCTTCAAAAATTGCTCTTCAAAGCCATGTCTTGGATTAAACTGAAATATATTTTGCAGTAAGACTCCCTGAAACGCAAAACTCTTAATCCTTAAATTCATTCATTAATGGGGAAAATGATCAAAATCTAGAAGACTGGGAAAGAATTTGTCGCAAGGATTGAAGTTCATGTGTTAATACAACTATGCTATCTCCTCACACACCACGCACATTTCCAAAAATAGCCCGAAAGAGGAGAAAAGATAACACGATAATTGGCAATGTTTCAAGATGTAGTTTCTAAAACATGTTGGCAAGTACTTCAACAAAGCTGTGTAACTGCACTATATGTTTCCAACAGATATGTCTATATTACCTTAATTAGTCAGACCAAAACTGATGATTTCATGGAGTAGATGGACTTGGGCAAGGAGAGGTACTTTCATTTTACAAAAAAAAAAAAAAGCTTTATATTTAATCTGCCCTTGATCCAAATGCTACCTTCCTCTATTCTCCCACCTCCTTTTTGAAGTTCAATCCTAAATCTTATTATGCCAAAGCAGTTTAAAAATACTGCTTACAGAAAATAAAAAAAAAAATACCGAGGAAGACAAAGTCTGCCAGCTCCTGTAATCATACGTTTCATGAAGAAAATTCCACCAGCAGAAACTAGTGGCCTATATCCACGAAACAGATTCAACGGCAAGGCTTACATGCACAGGGTAAAGCTGTCTTTGACCCCTGGCTTCTTTTGCAACTACTGATTAGAAACTAGACCAACCATCTGCATTGGAACATCAAACATTAATAAATCTGCTTTTTTTGATTACCTGGGTTACATCTTTGGCTAATCAGGAGGTGAAAGGCTCCAGATCCCTTACCAATCTCCTCAGCCATCCAGTCTGCCTTTGCCAATTACTCTTAATCTTCTAATCCTAAAATATTTTCTAATGCTCTTGTTTATTCATTTGCTTTGTGCAATATAGCATCCAGAACATTTTAACCATCCCACATTTATGAAGTTCTTCATGTCGTGCAGGCCAGAACAGATTCCTGGCTTTCATGCAAGTTTGTGTAACACCACCCAGTTCTCTAACCTCCACTATGAAGAACTCACTCCCTCTCACTCGCTCGCTCTCTGCATGTAAAACTAGGGGAATCTTCAGAGTATATTCTTAAAACTATTTACCATACTGTGATTAATTTATTGGTAGACAGAACTATGTTGCACAAGTGAGGCAAAGACTAAGGGCAAACTCCTGGCTTTCTGGGCTATTAGTACTTACCAAAACAAGAAAGCAAACTATTGGGTCACATTCATTCAAGATGAGTGTATTCTTCCCGAGATTTATTCTGTTGCCATTGAAGCCAGTATGGTTTTTGACATTAGAATTTAAAAGGTATTTTTAAAACAAAGACTGTGACAGAACAATAACAGGACTTAAATTAAGGTCAGGAGACCAGATGTGCAAAAACAACAAAAGTAAGGAACAGAGAATCAAGACTTTCATTTGCTAGCTAATGCTAGTAGACTAATATCTAGCACCTAAAAGAAGCACCATCCCTTCTATTGTCTCTCTGTACAGATAAAATTACCAGACAGTTCCTTGGCTACTGTAAACTCACACAGCCTCACAGACTTTGAAGCAAACTTGCACTGACTTACACCAGAAGAAAACCTAGCTGCTTTCCTTTTTTCCCAGCAACTTTATTTTTCAAGCTCTCATGATTTCTGCGGGCTAGCTTAGCAGTTTATATCTTTAAATATATCCATGACTATTACTAGTCTCACCAACTTTCTTCATTAACCCATCTTCAAGCACTACCAGATATCCCTGGCATAAAGATGAGGAATATTAACACATAAACAACTTTGCCTTGAAGGCTGTGAATATACATCACATCAGTTATTCCACAGAAACTGCCCATCTGAATGCTCTAATTTGGGGGTAGACTACTTCTCACTGAAAGAAGGCTGAAATAGCTCATTTCTGTCACAGAGCAAGTGAACGTTCCCAGGCACTTACTATTTAGCAGCTGACATGCTGTAAATCACTGCATATCATTGTGAATAGTAAACTTGCTAATGTCTCCAAAGAAAGGATATAAAGAACTTCTACTACATATAATAATATAAATCATTACTTATGAGCTACAGTCAATATAGAATTTAGATGCCTACAAGACCATACGTGCTTTTTCACATAATATTTTTATATATATGTGTATGCACATATATATGAGAAAAAGCAGCACATATGTATACACATACACACAAGCACATGCATACGAATGTATATATATGTGTGTTTTACCACCATCCATTTCTCCACCCACCACCATTTCTTTTTCATGTCCGTGGTTTAAAAGAGATGACTGACTCCTGTGTTCATGAGGTGTGACTCTCTCAGCGTGCAAGGCAGCCTCCAAGCCTGATCGTGACCCAGAAATAAGATTCAAAATAAACAGGTATGCACACATGCAGGTGCAACACCCAAGCTTGACAGCCTTCAGTTCAAACGGGGAAGTCGCCAGGGAGAGTCTGCAATGCGGCTGACAGATGAAACGGGCCTTCTGGACATCACACCTTCATGCAAGTTCTGTTCTAGCACACCCTTCAGGATCTAGCACAGTACAATCTAGTCCAAGAGATCAGGATACATCATATCCAGCAATAGTTGGTCAGTTTATTTAGATCTAATTCCTGTTTTATGGACAATGGAGCTAAAGTCAGTAAGACCAACAATATAAAATTTGGATCCATTTGTCTAAGCATGTGAGGAAAATGAA
Source organism: Phoebastria nigripes (assembly GCA_035582835.1). Lineage (NCBI taxonomy): Eukaryota > Metazoa > Chordata > Aves > Procellariiformes > Diomedeidae > Phoebastria > Phoebastria nigripes. Next base: position 2,536,856 of record JAYKAV010003221.1, on the reverse strand, counting down.
ATTCATCCACATACATGTTTTTATTTACTCACATCAACTAGTTATGTACCCATGCCACCTTGTAGGAAGCCCACCTGATGACAAAGTTGAACTTTAAGAAGGTTTGATTTGTCACTAACACAAAAGCAAATGCTGTGCTTTTTTATGCCTCCAATCTAGACTGTCACCATATCTGTAAGAGTCCCTTTGCCAAAACCACCAAAAATGTAGAGGAAACCCTTTAATATGAGAAGGGATGTTGATTACCTCTGTACCCCTACAGACCCCCTACAGCTTTTTTAGTCTTACCTTCACAGCTTCATATTCAATCAAACTGCTAATATAAGAGTGGAGGATAAAAAGCAGAAGCTACTAATAATAAAACCACAGGTTCTCATTCAACTGAATCCTAGTTAGACCAGACTTTAATTATATTACTAGTCACACACTTCTAACGTGAGAACAGAAAAGCTGCCAGATTTGATATATCGAAATCCAAAATGCTAAAAAACACACATACATAACTTTGTGTAGGCACATGGAGCTCACCACTGATTTATAAAGGAGACAAAAGGAAGAGCTTTACACACTCTGCGTGCGTGGGCACTTCTGCCACTTTCTAGGATGCTGAGCAGCCCGGTAGCTGGACATCCAGAAGGGCKCTCAGTTGCTGTGAAAATCCTGGAAAAGTTGTAACGCATATTCATATATGATAAAGGATTAGGCTGAGTGGTATAGGACAACTTTTATAATACCGGATGTCTAGAACCATGAAAGAAAAAATCTGCCGCCAATCTCTCATTAGTCTGTGGGATAGTTAGATAATGTAATACTTTTTTTTTTTTTTTCTCCTGGGCTCATTGAAATACAATCAAGAAACTATTGGATGATTTTTATCCGTCCATGGCTTTTCAGAAATTTGTCTTCTTATCTTATATGGCAGTCTAGTATCTAAAACCATGAAACAATCAAAATGAGAGGGATGGATTAAAAAAAAAAAAAAAAAAAAATCACTTTTTAGTACTTTCAGACAGGAGTCTGAATCTCTTTAATGGCTGAACATAAGAGGAGGTAGGTGTGTGACAATAAGCTCCAGAACCAGGGCCATGCTGAGCAGGAAGCTCCGCAAAGGTAGCACACACAATGTGAAGCTGCCTGGAGTCAACTGTAAGAACTGCTGAGCACTGCAGTATGTCTTTATTCATGGCTGCATGAATACCCTTCTCCCTTGGGACATGCCATCTGAAACCCTCACCTGAATGCAGACATTTCTGTCCTTTCTTTGAGGGACACTGTTTTCTTTTAAAACATATCAGGAAATGGGGTCATGCTCCCTTTTATACAATAGCCTAATGGCTTGCACACTTGTTTAGGAAACAGGAAAAGTAGGCTCCTTTCCTTGCTCTGTCAGAGGGGATCCAAGCCCACTTCTTCTCCCTCGCTCGGCAACGTCCTACCCCTTAGCTATACGCTGATATGTGGAAGACAGCACTCCAACCTTTCTGTTGAAGCTGTCCCACTCACTACTCAAAAAAATTTGGGGACAGAAAAAAGACTCTTGCCTACTTGCCAGCCACTTGCCTGTCTCCAGACCTTTCCATACTTTACATTAAAAAGTCATTAGATCAAACACAGAAGGAGACTTAATCATACAGTAGCAAAGCAATGGTTTTCAGCACCATAGCTGTTAACTTAGTCACCTGAATTTTGCTTTAAGTGAAATCTTTAAATCCGGTCTAAAGTCTACTGCTTTAGGCACATCCAAAAAGCCATACATAGGCTAAAATATCCAGAAGACAAAGCTGCTTACAGAGATTGATCAATTAACGAAATGTGAAGAAAAAATAATGAGGGGCATCAGCAAAAGTTGAACCATTGAACTCACTTCAAATATTATTCTGATAAAAGCAATAAAGCTGATTAACACATTCTCTGGGAATTCAGAGGTGTGCTAGCAAATGTTTTCTGAAATCTATACTGGCAAGAAGGTTAATCTCCCAGAAACAGCTCAGTGATTTTACCCAATCCTATGGAATGTATTATAACTCAATGAACCAAAAACCTCTGAGGAAGAAAATGGGAACAAAGAGTACAGGAGATCTTCAAAACAAAATCACATTTTCAAAGATGACAAAGGAATCTTGCTGGATTAAATATTCAAATCAAGTAAAAATCTACACAGTAGTAAGGACAGAAAGCTTGGATTATTTACACAGTTCCCAGCCGAATCCTCTTTAGGTACTACAAAACACAGTCCCAACATTTGCGTACCTGGATGTGAAGCCAAATGTGTATCCCTACTGTTTTGCTGACTGCAATAAAAAAAAAAGGCCCTAAAAGCTGGGTTTAGCAGAAGCAGGGGATGTCGGGGGGGGAGGGGGGGGGAGGTGTTTTTTGGTGTTGGGGGAGGGGTAAGTTTTCTAGGACAGACTTCTCTTCTGTGGTATAAGTCCAAAAATGCATTTGATTTTTTTCTTCGAAGCCCTGGGCAAAGGGACCGCATCCCTACCTATCTACAGATAGGATAGCAGATACTGGTTTTTTCTGCACTCAGACATCTTTCCGTTGCTTTTTGTTTGCTTTTGTTATGAATGCAAACTACAGGGATCAATAGCATCCCTCACTACTACAAATCTTCATATAACATGGTCTCCAGCTGACCACTGTGAGCCAGATCAAAGTCCGTCATCTTCATCTCCTGGCTTCTGCACCCAGCTCCCTGGCCTGAGACCATAAATCCATCGATAACTTCCACCCCAGCTACAACAGAACAGTTTGTTAAGTGCAAGGGGATCAATAAATCAGACCTTAAGCCCAGGCCACTACTATTTCAAGTTAATTACAAAGGGATTATTTTCCTTTAGCCCAGTACCTATACAAAATAATATTGTTTAGATGAACCAAGTATTCAGGTTCAGTTCCCTCTCCATGTTACACAGGAGTCTGACTGAACCAATTTTAACCAGAGCTCCAATCGATACGATCCCTTGTTGTGGCAGGAGATGCCAGCCGTTCAGATGCCTGAGAAAAATCCCCTCCAAAATGGACATAGTAGCAATATAAACATGTGTGGGTGCAAAGGGGATTTTCAAATGTTCTTTTACTGTGTTTATGAATCTCACAAAGCTGCTCTGTATTGGGAGTGGGGGAGGAGAAAGCATAAAAATATTAATCAGTTAGTTACTTATCTTCTGACATGTTCTGGATCAACATCTGGTGCATGTGCAAGTGATGAAGTACGGCATTTGGCACAAAAGCTTATTTAATCTTCTCTTCCCAAATTGGGCAGGGAAAATTAGCACTCTTAAAAATTAAGTTTCCAGATCCAATTTTTTTTTTCTTTAAAATAAATGCCAACATTGTATAGGCTGTCTGTTCTATTTTGGAAAATGTTTTTCGTCTGAGAAAAGACTGATCTTAAGTAGATTATCTATGGGCTGTTTCCTACCGCTTTTTGTCTCCCCTGCAGTATCTTACTGCCAGGGTTTAGTAGACAAGTATAGTCTAGGTTCAGCTGTTTCATTTCTAGTTCTATCAGTTCAAACTGAGATAGCTCACACATCTGTTTTATTTCTGAAAGCACTGCATAGGAAAAGTGTCCAGCTCATTCTAATCAAGCATAAACTTTCCTATAAATAACTAAGGACCTAACGAAACAATTGTTTGGAGGAAATGAAAGTGTGTTTAGAAACTCAAATTCCTCTATACTGTATGCCTGAGCTGTTCCAGTTTGAATGTCTTCCTGACAGCATGGATCAGTTGCTCTAAGATGCTGTCCCCGGAGTCAGCAAACTGAAACTATAGCAGGAAATCCAGGTATTAACATCATACTATGTGCTAATTATAAACCATCATTTCACATTCTGATATTATTCACTTCTAACCTCTTTTAACTAAATCACGTATTTGCTTTCTAATCACAGTTTGACAGGAGAGAGTGTCTGACACGAGACAGTGAAGTGATTTTTTTAATAAGACAGCAGTTCAAAGATTGCAGCTTTTACGCATGATAACGACCTTAGTTTGATTTGCTGCTCCACAAAGAAGTTGTAGAGTTTCTGAAAAAAGAGGAAAAGTTTAAATCACTTAAAAAGCTTAAAGTTCCTGACTTGTGTTCCGGTTTCAGCTTCTTACTTAAAGTTAGATGTTAGCCATCTTAACCTGTTTTGCAAAATTTATTTCCTATAGCTACAGTCTCTGCAAGCATTATTAAATATTTTCCACCTTCTACCTTTTTATTTTAACATACCCTGAGTTTTGTCTGGTGATTACTACCAGGTCAGACATCATGTCCTATGCAAACACACACTTGAAATTGGATGGACATTTGAACTCATTTTGTACGCAAACTTTGTTATTTGGGTTTTTTTTTCTTAAAATCTGAATTTTTATATCATAGAATATTGAGGTATCCTACCACATCTCTCAGCTCACTCACGAGAGGATTTTTTTTTAAAGTAGCACCATTTTTTTTTTTAAACTAATTAAATATTAGCTGATAAGAAACTAAAGAAGACTCCATGAAAAAGCTTTTGATTCCACTCTTTCATGGTAAAAATAAGTTTGGCTTTTTTTACAGCGGTATCTGTAGTTTTTTCCCTGCTCCAACTGGATGAGAAAATGACTGACGCAATAGTCCTTTCCTTGCATGCTCACTAACATGAAGGACACCATGGATTATTGTTACTTTTTGAAATGTTTTAAATACCCATTGTGTATCCTGTTTTTCTGGCACTAGACAACTTTAGAGTTGCCAAGACTTGCCATTTATTTTATCTTAATAAAGAATCAATAAGCCAAATCTTGACTCCCGGCAGCTGATAATTTAGGATTACATTTTTAATTTCCAGCTGCTGTCTTTTGTCTATCTGGTTGTTATTTTTCATTATTATTTGCTCTTTTCTTTCCATGACAGCAAATCCTTCAGATATGATTACCAATTCAGCAATTTGCCTGTTTGCTGAATATGATCTTTTGCTATTGATTACCACAACGACTAAATCGTACACAGAAATATCACTGGTCAAAAAGCCAAGTACTCCTCTACTGTACAAGATACTCAGCAGACCTGCAGAAAGCCTGGCTAAAATAGAGCAAAAAGGTTCTTAAGGCTTAAGCAGGTTATACGAACTACGATAATCACGTAGGTAGGAGAGGCTTTGCAAATAACCAACTTTGCAGTTGAGAAGGCAGTTAGCAGAAGCAGGGAGGCTGGGAAAATACAAACCTGCACATCATAAGTCCCATTTAATAAGACAGGCCTCTGGGAATTGATGTCCTGCAGCACTCCTGAAAGCACAGTGCGGTTGACTTTCTGGAAGTCTTTGGAGTGGCTGAATTGCACCATGTTGTGGAGAGCCAAAATTTTAGTGTCGAGCTCAGCATCCTGCCTGGTGCGGTTGTGCAGTCCTAGGTGGTACTTGCGGAAGTGTTTGATGAGATCTGTGGGGTCGTTCCCATAGTAACCGTATCCACAGATGTTGCATTTGAAGTCCTGAAGCTCTGGAGACAGAGGCGCCGTATCTGGGTTATCATTTACCAACAAATCTGCTTTAGATTTGTTCAGCCTTAAACCCCCATCTGAAGGCACTTGTGGGTTTTTTGAGGCCATGGGGACCGGGCTTGAGCCTTGGCCATCAGTTTGACCACTTTGCACTTGCACTGTTTCATCTGAAGCTTTTGGCGACATCTGATGCTCCTCATTTGTCTCCGCTGCATCTCCTGACGGGGTACAGACCACATCTTGGGTGTCATCTGCATCTGATTTTTGAGGAGACTTCAAGGGCTCACAGATTCCCCCAACAGCTGGAGATGAGAAAGCCAGCATATTTCTGTCTGTCACCTCATCATGAGGGAAGGATGGAACATTTCCTCCCTTATTGTGGCTTTCATAATTGAAGCCAGCCTTTTCACTCAGCACTGAGCTTTTCAAGTCCTTTTTAATGCTGGAAGATGGCTCTTGGACATGCGTGCAAAGTTCCTCCTTGTTATTTAACTCTGCCGCATCACCCTGGTCAGTGTTTTCTTGCATCTGCTCTGCAGAAAATTCTTTTTTCCTTCCAGACTCTTCACTTTCAGTACCTGTAGACTCAAGGGTCTGTACCTCACCTTCACTAGCAACGTTTCTTAGAGGGGGGTTCTTTTTCCGGACCATATCTACCACA
>JAYKAV010003221.1:2488796-2530675 GCA_035582835.1 Phoebastria nigripes | reverse complement strand
AAAAAAAAAAAAAGAAAAAAGAAAGAAAGAAAGAAAGAAAGAAAGAAAAAAAGCAAAAAACCCTATAGAATTATTCAAGATAAACAACAGATTATAAGCCTGGCACTTTTTAAAGCATTCTGAACTATATGAATACATCAACTTTTCAGAAAATTTTTGTCAAGCAGGTTTTTAGTCTATGCAGAAAACTGGAACTTTATATTTAAAAAAATGGTCACACTGAGACTGAACTTAAATAAAAGACAACTTTAAAGTACGAAAACACTGCCATCAGAGTCAGTGAATTACAGGTTTCATTATCTTTTCGGAAGATAATGGTCTGGCAGAAATAATTTTAAATGAGCACCTCTTTTAAAAACATTTTAAAAAGCTAAGGGGAACAATAAACTTTTGCAGTCAAATGTTCATACACTGTACAACTACATATAATGTAGCTTTGCAAAAATACACCTAAAAGACATAATCAGGAGCACTTAAACAAGTTATTAGGAAGGAAACAGATTTAGGCGAGTAAGTAACTTTGAGGTTTCAGAGAAAGTATTTTTCCTAAGCAGGTATCAGTTTCTCTATAGCAAAAGCTCCCCCTCCTACTGCCCATAAACTTCAAAAAGGATTATATGGATATTCTGGAGTCTGGCCCCACAGTCCATTATTCATGTAATTAGTTCTATTTGCCAAACAAAGAGAAACTAACTTTATTAGGAAACCCGTTGTCAATAAAATGTTACAGGCCTGGATCCAGACATTTGACATTGCTGTGTGGCTGAGTCAGGATCTACCCCGAAAACACCTGGAATCCACATGGATCTAAACAGCCGAACCTTCCTCTGCTCAGTCCTCCTTGCAGACATAGCCACTATTGCTAAATCTGCACTTTCAGGATCCATTTAAGAAAGCTCAGACAGGACAGCAATAAGGATCAGAGAGAAAGAAGGAGTCTGCCACCAGTGAGTTAGCTGCTAGCTGAACAGAGGAGATTATGGAAGAACAAATAATCAGACTATGCAGGTAGTAAGCCAAATTCCTCATCCGCTACATATCTTTACCTTCCCCAGCCTACTTAGAGAAAATATATATGAAACTTCCCTGCACTCTCCACTGCGTGGTTCTGGATTTGATATTCATCACCAGCTGGTTTGATCCATTTGTGTTCACATGCTAGCTATGGGCAGAAGACAGATGTGCTACAACTTTTTCTATGCTCTTATCTTTGCCAATGCTGTATACAATGATGGATGTTTCTCTTTGCCAAATTGCGTGTGGTCCGGTGGCAGCAGCCTGCAGTACCACACATGAGATGTGAGCTGCAGACTCAAGCCTGAGCCCCCATTTCCCGGCCAGCCACGGCCGGGCGCCTACGGAGGCACTGGAGATATATATTGCTCTGCGAAGGGAGGACCACCTGGCAATTCTGGGAGCAGCACTGATGCTCTCCAAATGGTGCTGCATCCAGACCTTTAAAAGCCACAGATGACCTTCTCAAAACAGTACTTTGAGAAGTACGGCTGGGGACGGAGGTTAAAAATAAAAGAACAGGCATCTGTACATCCTCTTATTTACATCTGCTCCACATGAAAGGGCACTGTATACTATGTTGATAAAAACAGACAACTTCTTAGGGGAAGTGTTCAACTTGTGTCTTGGGCTGGCTCTGTTGTCTTTGTGGTTGAGCTGATCCACAGGCAGCATGGGCTACAGCGAGACGCCTTTCACACAGAATGCCAGCTCGTGTTACAGAAATTTTGACACTCCGTGTGGTCTTAATAGGTTTCTTAAATGCCTACTGTGATTCCTTACTGTAGAAGACACACATGCTTGGGAACCAAGTGTCTTCTCTTTAATGTCAACCACACCTACTGGGATATGTATGCACTGAATTTTACTTTTTTTTTCCCCAATAACTTCTGAACCATGAAGTCACTCAGAACTAAGAGAAAAGAAAGATTTCCTGTTGTGGTAAAAGAACTATTACAATACAGACTCAGCCTACTAAAACAACATGCGCACATATATAATTAAAGGTATAAAGATAGTCCTTAGCCTTTTAGCATTACTGCTTTTCTGTGGGACTTCATGAATGCTCTTGGTTAACACACACTAAAAATATTGGTGAGCATCTCTGGTAGGTGTTCAGCTAAGTCTGTATTTTTCTCCCAGTTACAAATCCCAAACCATTTTTAAAATAACTTCTGTTTAAATACAATTCATGGCAGTTAGAGGACAGAGAAAGGAGTCCTGACTACACAGTGAAGAAAAATCAGAAATCGAGAAAGTAAACATCGTGACTGCTACCTCAGTCAAAATTAAACAAGACTAAATGCAATGTTTTAAAATGTTTCTGTTACAGATATTTTTGGCAGATAAGGAAAGTTTAGAGATTTTGCTATCTTCGTGGCAACTGGCAGAAAAGAGTCAGAGGAAAGGACAGAAAAAAAATCCCTATAAAGCAAAGAAAAGAAAAATCTGGACTGTATACAGGCTAACTAGACAGTACTCCAGATCAAGATACTTTGGTTCAAATTTTCCTGACATATCTGTGAGTCTGTGTGTTAATGGAGGGGGAAAAAAAAAAACATATCTGCCTAATGTAGCTTTTTCATGCAGTATTCTACACTTGAAGAAAGAAAGAAGATAACATTGATTTAAATATAAAAACTTTCTCAAGTTGAATTTCAAAGTATTTTCCCCTCTTTTTTCTCTTAGCTTTTGAAAAATCATCTGTCATTTATTTGCTTGATACCCACTCAAGGGGACGGTAAGAAAAGACACGGTATTTTTTTTTGTTGCTGAAATTCCACCACTATCATTTTTCAGAGACATGTTATGTAAATAAAACTACATTTGCAATACTCCTAAATTGAAGAAACCATCCCCTAGCAAGTCATAAGTTAGATATAGAAAGAATATAGCCACTCTGAAATTATTATCTCTAAGACAAATAACAGATTGCACAATGTTTTATTGTGTGCCAAGAACGTTTTCAGTTAACAATTTCACTTGAAAAAATGGATCACATACTTGTAAAATCATACCCAGCATTGACTTCATAAGGCATGTGGCTTTAGAGTGCTTTTTACAATTATTAATTCTATTAGTCAACTAGCAGGCGGGCTAATGCAATTGTCTTAGAAGATGCACGGAAGACACAGAAGACATTTTGAGAGCTGATCTGTATATCTGCAAAACAAAACAAAAAAAGGTTTTCCTTCCTAAATTATGCATTCAAAATATGGTTTTTACTTAAAAACATTATTATGCCTATTGTACATTCACATGCATCTATTAGTGGGCACTATACAAATAGTGGCTGCTGCTCTCTACTTCCAGCAAGCATAAGAAATGCCGTATCTGCCTTCTCCTCAGACAGACACACACACTTTTGTACACACACACACATACAAACACACACACACAGAGAAAGAGAGACAAAAAATATCTCAGAGGTGATGTTCACCAAAAAACAAGTTTAAAACAAGTTTAAAGTAAGTGTTGAAAATGAGTTGGATAAATGCTGTAAAAAATAAAGTGCCTTAAAAATTCACATATATTAACAGGTATCATGCATCATAATGGGACTGGCCTAATGGGATGGATAAAGGAATACAAATAACTGGTTCATATCCAGGCTCTGCCATCAGCAGTTGAAAGTTATCATCTGCTGGCTGCCTCGTGTCCCACTTGAAATGAATTTAGTGGTGTTACTTTAAGTGGGCAACTATCCATATCTCAAAAATGCCATCACAATAATAAGCACGTTTGTTGGCTGTTAGTGAAGAGGCCAAGTGATGAACAGCCATTGGGACTGAACTACCTTTTCGTCACTGGAAATGGTGATCTTCCCAAAATAAAAGAATTACTAAGCCTGATGGGAATGAAGAGACTTTTCAAGCTGAGGGAACCTTGGATAAGGCCCAGGCTGCAGAACTTGTCTTTGGGCTCTGGAATCCAGGGTTTAGTATCTTATTTTCATTACGCTGAAATTACCTTTAAACCATGTGGGGTTTTTTTTACCTGATATGATCACCCTCAGCTATTTTGAAGTGGAAATAATACTAATAGTTATATATAGTTTCCCTCAAAACCAGCCAAGGCTACTTTCCACGATTCATGCATCTGCGAGATACAGACTTTTCTGTTCAATAATCACTCACATCAGTTTATCCCCGGAAGCAAAAAGTGGAAACTTCTGCTAAAATCAGTTTGTAATTCAGGATAATGAATTACCATAGTGGCTACTGTACCTCTTTTAAAAAATAAAAAGAAAAAGCAAATTCTGATAATGAATAGTTTCTTATGCCTGGTGAAGATAATGGCTAATTACCTGCTGATCATCAGCTCCCACAATGGGTCATTGTTGTTGCTCATTACTTTTATTGAACATGATGACTTGTCATCAAAGCCTATTGCAACAGTATGGTTGTTGCCTTGTGCTTGCACTGCAGGTTTAGGTCAGGTCTTAGTCATATGCTCTTTTTAACAGAATAATAAATTTAGAAAGATGTCTGAATTTTGTGAGATGCCACCAACTAATGTTTGTGCAAGTAGATGCACAAGCAGACRAATAGCAAACTGAGTCAAGGGTCTATGAAGACTGTGATGTTATCAGTCAATATGCTGCAGCAACAAAAAGTTAAATGAAAATACGCATTTATATTCAACAGGCTCAAGTAGGACCTCTTTGTTAAGGGATAGTAAAATTAATACTTTTACACTCATATATATTACACACCCACACACAGACATATAATGCACATACAGCGCTTAAACATCAATCATTTTGCTAGAATAATGCAGAAAAAAATCATTAACTCTCAGTGTCTCAGCTTAACATATGTCTAATACTTACCTATCTCACAGGAGTGTTGTGAGGCTTAATTAATTAGTGACTGTAAAGCACTTTGTGATCCTCTAATGAAAGGTGCTACATAGCACAAAGTATTATTAAAATCATTAGGACCACAAAAAAGCCCTGTGGAATTCCAGCCTACACTGTCTGTTGGGGTTGGGAGTGATCTTATTATTAAAAGGAGACCGTCAGACTAATTTTCATAATTTTTTCAAGATCTTTTTTCCCCCTTTGCTGTTGTGATAGCATGTTAGTAGCTAGAAGTTTAATCTTATCATCTTAATAACATGCACTCATGTAGTTTGTTACTGCAGGGCTAGAGAAGAGAACAGGGCTTTGGCACTCATCTGGCTTTCCCTTTTAAGAAAAAAAAAAAAATTGAGAGACATATTTTGACACCTTCCCACACTCCACCCCACCAGGACAGCCGATCATGTGAGATCGCAGGATACTCACTATATCCGCATGGGAAAATACTGCTGTGGTTTTAATTTCTCTCTCCTTTTTTTTTTTTCTTTTTCTTCCACAGCAGAAAAAAAAAAAAACAAGGCACAAAACAAAACCTAGTTTATTACACATAAATAGGCTACAAAGACTGTCTGCTGTGCTTTAGATAAAAAACCCGTAAGTGTTCAAAGTGTTGGCTTCTATCAAGCACATAAAGTCCTAACCGATCTGGAGCCTTCTCCCCACTCTCCATATAACAATCGAGCAGCTGTAAGGCACACGAGCTCCGAAGCCAGAAAGCTCCTGTCTTGAGAGAGTGAATTTCTGGGAAACCATCTCTGCGGCGGGCTCCATCCCCAGAGAGCCACCCGCACCCAGCCCTCTGCCGCAGCCTGTGCCGCCGGGCTGGCCCAGACCCACGCTGAGCACAACCAGAAAGTCAACAAGCTAACCAGGACAGCCCATGGTTCAAAGACCTGTATGTTTTCTAATTTAAGCATTTTCAAAAAATGTAACAAGAATCATCATCATCATCATCATCTGTAAATACACTGGAAATTCCAGATTAAATTGCTCCCTTCACTGAAAATTAGATTACATTAGATGCAAACTACCCCCTGACTCAGACACAGCGGTACAGGACTGGCTAAAGCTCCCATCTTTCCACCTTTCCTCGTGGATACTTGAACAGTGAAATGACAGAAGAGAGACGTGTAGAGCTTCACATCCCCACCATCTCCGGGTGGGACACAGAGCTAGAGGCAGTCCACACATGACGCTTCTCTCCCAGCTTTGCTTGTCGTTCTCAGAGCAAGCCTGCCTGAAAACAACTAATACGTGGTCCTAACCTTTCTCTGCTGAGAAGGGACGAACAACCCCTTTTGCGTAAGGAACTCAAGAATCAGGCCCTAAAGCATGGGAGGGCAGAATAAACTTAATGACAAGCCATTCCCTCTTCAACAAGACCACCTCCTCCTCCCCCTTGGCATCAGTGTCTTCAAATACACCATACAAGACAGCGGACATCATGGCTCTAAGCAAGTGACAAACTAATTCCAAATGACTTTTTAAGCTATATGTGTTTTTCTACAAGCCCTAAAACTGCGCGGCCACTCTTTCCTGCCTGAGACTGCTTAGAGCAGAACATGCCACCTCATATCAGTAAAATTTGGCAGGATCAGACATTGTATTTGGTCAAAATGTATCTGCTTGATATTCTACACTCTGTATGCTCCACTGAAATTATGATCGCTTCATCAGTCTAGAAAATGCAAGGAGAAAATCATGCCTTATACATCATACTAGTAGAGCAGTATTATAGCAAAACTGTTGTTTTTCACCTCCTCTCTTCCTCTTCTGCATTTTCAGACTCTTCAGTTTGGTCCTTAATCACCAATTTGCCAAGAGCTTTTTGCAATTTTTTTTTTTTCCACCATGTTTACAACAAAGAGACAGGTGAAAAAAAGCCACAGTCCGTTCAAGCTTGCTCCTTCCCATTTACATTTACTTTCTCAACATTGATCGTTCTCAAATCTCTAAAGGTGCACTTTTGGACATCTTAAACCCTGTTCAGCTACAAAGTGTCATCACCTTCAAACAACTCTCATCAAATAAATCTCTTATTAAATCACATCAAATTAATTCAAAACGATCTTTTCTATTACCATATGCTTCAGAGCACATTTACACAGCACATATTAGTAGTCATCTAGCCACTGAAATAAATCTAACCTTTTCTGTGGGTATAGACCAGACACTTGGTCATTTCAGAGAGTTTAGGAGTGGCATTTCAAAATAGATTGTTTGAACCTACTTCCAGGCACTTATTTCATTTTAAGCTCACTACCAGGGTAATCATGCAGACACTTTCAGCAGAAACTGAAGTCAAAAGGTGATTTGTCTAAAGAGGTGACACGAGGTGGAATATTATGGTATCTTGCAACCAAAATGAAGAATTCTACAATTGCTTCTTTTATTTAAGAGTGCTTGAGCACAGCAGTTGCTGCTCTGCATTTCCTACTAGCCTGCTTGCTCCTACTGGACCTCCACTGCCATCCATCCAGGATGGGGGAGCCCGAGAAGGCAAAGATTCGCTTTGCCCTGGCTTCCAATCAAGCATCTAAAAATACTCTGTAAACATGACAACCTGTTAAACCTCAAAGAACCTTGTGAAACAGGAAAATTAATATCACTCCCATTTTACAGACAAATAAAATGATCTACAGAGAGGATGCAAAAATCAAGGTGTTCAAGGTGACATGCAGGCAGGGCTCTTAGCTAGTGACTGAACCTGGTTTCTCTTGATGTCCAGGTCCATACCCCTCTCCTGCATGCATTTCAGTAGAGAGCGCATCACCCTAGCACTTGGCAAAAGGCCAAGATCCTGTAATTTAATAAGGTACAGAAAGAGCACCTTGTGCAAAAGTCTAAATGCTCCAATTTATCATGACAGTTACGAGATAAGCTGACATTTTATTTGTATGTAAATTAGTCTCCAAAACAGCATTAAAAGGCCACACTTTCAGAGAATATTGTGTCTTTGCTTCTCTGTTCTGCATTTATCTAAACTCAGCTTTGTGTATTAAAAGTAGTTTAATTTTTATGTATTGATGCTGCTTTGCATGCTCCCCAATCTGTTGTTATTGCACCGCAGAGAGAATCCAGCCTGATTTGCTTACTGCAATGAAATAACTGACTTCTGCCAGGACTGACACCTCCTATGAGATCCTCACTGAATCTTCTGGTTATTCTATTAATTTGCTGTCATTACACTTTATAGGATTGTAGAACATTCCCTATTAGATGAGACCAGAGATCCATTTAGTCTGGAGAGAGCCTTGGAGAACGGCCAATACCAGATCCTTCAAAGAAGGTTCAACTGCCTATGGACAGATACAGAATCACCTACCTCTGTGAAAAATAAATCACTCCTAATCCTCAACACTTAGACAGTGGCTTACTTTCTGAAGAGTAAGAGGGTTTATAGCCCTTAATTATCTCTCATGTTCTACAATTTGTTGTTAAATAAGCCTGTATATTCCCACTTGCTAGAAAAGTGTCCAGTATCTATCTGAACATTACTATGATCCTGGTATCAATGATATCTTGCAGCTCTCACTCTACAATCTAATTACAAACTAAAAAAGAGCAAGTATTTTAAGCATTTTGAATGTGCTTCTTGTGAACGGAGTAGAGTTTCCCCTCAATCTCATACTAGCGAGAATCGAAGACCCTCTAGGCTGTGAGCACATCTATCACATCCCCCCTGTTCATCCTGTCTTTAGGGTAAACAACCACTGTCTTTCCAAACTCTCTTCTAGTAGGTGTGGCGATCTCATATGTTTCAATTTCTTTTCAGCCTGAGTAAACCCAGTGTTCTCTGTAATCCAAATGTCCTTTGAAGACAATGGGAGTTTAGGGTTTGCAAATGACTCAGAACTGAATCTGAGTTGAGTGTACTGGCAGAGGCAAGCACAGTGCTACCTTGAGATGATGAGTGAGGAATGAAGGTGACCTCCTGGCTCCTAGGCAAAAGCAATCAGGTATGGATACAAGAAGTGACTCATTTGTTCTCTTGCATTAAGAATACAATGGGCTGATCCTATTTCCCTTGAAGCTAATGGCAAAAGCCCCACTGACTTTGAGAGAAGCAAGACTGAGATGTGTGGTTCCTTTCTGCCAGGTGAGGCCTGCAATATGAGAGAAAGGCAGCAAAGTTCCCTTGCCCAAAACTTCGGTCAAATGGAACCAAAAATTATTTGGGAGAAGGGTAGCAGATGGAAGGGAGAAAGAGGATGGTTTTGGCTAGCATTCCAGAAAAGTTCAAATAATTTTTTTTTCCAAAGAGAGGCAAAAACCCCCCATTTGAAACGGGGCTGAAATTTCAGGTGTTCAAAAACTAGTAAGTGGGAAGGAGGCAGAAGTCTACAGCCTGGATGTGAAACAGCAATATTAAATCATCACCGGAGAGGGCATTATTGTAGTAATTTTCCAGCCAGACTAGAACCAAGATTAACATGAGTTTGCAAAAATGTCCTTTTTTTTTTTTTTTTTTTTTTTTTTTTTTGAGAAAAAAATTGGCAAGGGTTTCCAGACACAAGTTACATAGGTAAGAGAGGGCAACCAAGGGCAACAGGAGTTGAGCCCACGTACATCAAAGCAGACTTTGGCTTTGGGTACCTATCCAAACTGAGCCTTCAAAGGTTCTGATGTTGCCCTATTGTTTAGCTTGAATCTTGTCTAAGCTTGCTCAGGAGAACCCACATTCAGAAGTATGGGAGAAGGGAAAAAGAACACACATTTTCCAAACTGTGATTTCAAAACAAAACAAAAAAATGTAAATCTACATGCTGCAGGGTAATACTGGTAAGCGTGGCTAGCTATTGTTGCTCCGTGCTTTTCAATTTCCATATATTAGCATTCATTGCTGACATTATTAAATCCAAAGTTATTTGGATACTTTGATCAGCAAATTGAATCTTGAGTCTATATATGATGTACCTATATTCACGTAAAGTTTACAAAACTATTATATTTCCCTATTCTAACTCTTCCCCCCACATGCTGTGAGTTTCCATATATCCCACAGCCATACATTCCAAACACAGACTATTTTATTTAGTAATATATTCAAGAATTTAGATAAAAAGAAAAGCAATGGAAAATGTTTGGCAATCTCTATATAAACAGTTTCTATACATTTGGGTTGAATCATCCAGTAAACTCTCATCTTGATATGCCTGTGACAGATAAAACTTTCATCACCAATATGCCCTCTTGACTTGGAGGTCAGGATACAGGGGGATCCGTATTACAAAATCTCTTTTACTCTTTATGGCTATCACAAAACTTAACATCACATTAAATATAAGCAAGTCAGAATTTGGCACTGATTTTCCACTCGGCACAAATAACCCCACTCTCCATTGTGAATGGGGGAGAAACAACAGCAGTGGCAACCACAACAAAAGAGTGGATTGTGTGTTCCCTACACAAAACAGAAAGCTGTGCCTATTCAAGAAATCTTGGCCATTTGTCAGAAATTAGAGAACTGACGTTGGAGCCCAATATTAGCTCCAGCCAAAGCAGTGGTGAATTACCTTGCCTTTGGAACCATCCCTATTAAGTAGCAAAGACTCTGTTGCAGCACATATCATATGGTCCTCATGCAGACTCAGAAACACTGAGACACTTTCTTAAAACAAAACAAAGTAAAAAGAAGGAAAAAAAAAAAATACCAAAGCGAATGCAAATGGATTCACTGTGAGTGGTTTGTCTGTTATTTGCCCTTTTTATCTCTTATTTATGTTTCTTTTTAAGCTGAGGAATGAAGTGAAATGCCAACGAGAAAGCTACTCTTATAATGCCTCCACCGTAATGATTTGTCATGAAACTGCTTTAAAACAGAGAAACATTTTTCAGATAGCCGTAAGAATTGAATGCACGTATTCACTGAGGAATATGATTTCTGTTTTACCCATTTCAATTCTGGTCAGAAATGGGGAAGGAGGGTGCAGAATAAAGAGACTCCTCGAGACTCTGCTGATGTGGCTTTGCAGCAGCTTCATGTAGCGAGTGCTGGCATTCCTTTAAAACTGGCAAGGGGTGCCAGCGTCAGCCTGTTGACTGCTGGATGAATATATATAGTGCAAATAACGCTGTTCTTGAATCAGTTTTTGCCCAACTCCCACATAAACTTTCCATGGGAAAATCTCATAATGCCTGCATAAATGATTTTATGAATCTAGCTTTCAGCTTTTGATAGAAGATTTCTTACTCTACTGGCTTTGATTCTTTATTGCATGAAGGGGTAGTGCCAAAAGCCCTCACATTAGCCTCGACCATACAGACATCGGAAATTTAATTTAAACCTTGGCAATCTGCCAGGATCATAAAACACATACAAAAAAAGATTTAAAAATWGATTTTTTTTCTGAGAGCTAAATATGTAATTTCCACAAACGCAAGGACAACACAGGTTACAGAATCTGCACGCTGCAATGTATAGACAGGCACTAAAACTACCAATAGGAGTTGAGTAGAAATCTGCAATCTGCAGAGAACAAACAGAAGTGGACAGTTGTTTTTCCCACTGAAGATACATTTTGAAATGAGTTGGACACTAACTGTATCTCTTTTCCATCAATAATACATCTAAATGTTCCTTTAAAAAAAAAAAAAATCTAGAAGAACTTCTCTAAAAAAAAGTTACATAGAGGTACAACCACAGATTACGCCAATACTTCCATTCTCAAAAATCCCCTAAATGCAAGCGAGCCTTACCGCATTGCTCCTGTCTTCCTCCTCAGAGCTGCCTTCTTGGCACCTCAATTCCCAATCCGGTACCTCACCAGTTTTAAGAAATATCCGGCAATGATGTAGGGCTGATTTGTTGCACTGGGAAACATCCCACAAAAATGGAAAGCTTTTGCCGTGTTTTCACTTATAAAGAAAGCAACTTATTAAAGCAACTTCTGGGTTCACTGGCATCTTGGAGTCTAAAAAAAGTCCCAAAATTATTTGCAGAGGCTACAACAGCACCTTCTTTGAAGTAATGTTGCAACTTGTGCAAAGGAATTTGGGATGTACCTGAGATCTGAAGGTGTGGGCTACAAATTAACACAGCCAATTAGGTGGAGAAGCTGAGAGTCCAACACAGATGGGGCAAGATAACCACAACTGAATAAAAGGACTGCCAAATGTAAGCCAGTTGGCTGAGTATAGATCGTGTCATCCTGCTCAGCTAGCTGCTGCCCAATCAATAATCTGTTGCTGTTTGCTCTCCCCATGCCAATCAATCCGAGCTAGGGCTCCTTCTAATTTTCCAATCTAGGAATAGCTTCAGAACATCCACAACTGTTATTTCAAACAACCCAAGAGATAAATGTTTCATCCACACATCAGCGTGCAGATTCTTCCCAAAATGGGACTAGTCAAGAGTAAATAATTACTCCTGAAACAGTTTGATCTGATAAACCACAAGACAGAAGGCTGCAAAAGCGATCTTTGTACCATTAGCAGTCAGGAGAGAATCCAGCTTCTAAAATTACTCGATTAACTGATACAAGAYCCAAAAACTGTGATAATTCTGTAGAGAATGTTTCACAAAAGATATAGCTATTTTTATGGGATTAGTATTAGCTATAAATTTCTTATCCCCTGAAATCTGGTACAACTGGATTTATGCTGCAAAGATGCCTTGCTTTACAAGGAGACAGAGATGAAATCAGACCCAATTAATTTAAGCATCTCTTAAACAATTCTTTTGTTAAGCAGTATGTATTGAAAGAATACATGAGAGGAATTAGAAATGATCTTCATAACTTGTCCGTGGCTTCTCTTCTTGTGAGTAATGAGAACAGYCCAAGATCACACAGATAAAAATCTTAATGTCATAAGACATTCATATAACCATTTGTATGTAGATAACAAGATGAGCGTATATATGCATACATGCCATAAAGAACAGAGACTGCAATAAACAGAAGTCATGTATTTGTGAAGTAGCTGATACTTGGGTCTTCTCCAACATGAGAATCTACTGTTCAAACCAAACATAGACTCGAGTCTTCCTTTTTTTAAAAAACAACCTTTTATATCATTGAATCCCACAGCAAATTGATAGGCCTTGGCAGATTAATAGAAAAAGAATTACTCTTTATGACTCCCAGATCTAAAGCATCGATTTGATTTCCCATCCTATTACACACCAAGTTGTTGCAGCTCTAGATCTCCTTTGAATCTGCAACAAAAACGCCCAACATGTACGCTCGTAACACTCGCTCTTCGTCCGCACACAGCAGAACCTACATATTCTTCCCATTTTGCCTGCTCACAAGATGGCATGCTTGTCTCACTTCAACCCCGCAAATATGTCTGTATTATGCTCACAGCATCAGGGATAATTAAAGGTTGGGCACGGAGGTGGTAGCGCTGTTAGTGAGCAGAGCAATGCGCTCCCACACCACCGATGGCACCGGCGGTGCTGCAGGTATGCCTCTGCTGCGGCGCCCGCAACGCCGCGTACGCATAGACCGGCTGGTTCTCGCTTCCCAAGCTCAAATGCGGGAAGCAGTGGGGGGTTGGAAACTGCAAATCCCAGAAGAAAAAAATGGAGCTTCTTTAGCCCAAACTGAACTGGCTACCTAGAACGCTACTGGCATCTGAGCTAAAGGGTCGTTGTGTAATTCGACAGTACGCTGTAATCTGGGCAACATACACACACTTGATTAGACTCTAAAATTACTGAAAATTACCATCTCCCTTGCGTCTTTCTAACAGCTTGACATATCGATGCCTAATGTCTCATTATGTTTGGATTTGAATCATGACTTTAAATTAATGGAAATACAGAAGAAGAATGAGACATAAAATTGGGCGGGGGGGGGGGGGGGGGGGGGGGGACGCGAGGATCCATTATAGAGAGACTGGACTTCAGAAACTTCCTGAAAATATTAAAATCAGCAACAAAAACATCGTATAAAACTCTGAGAAACAGCAAGTCTACAGCGGGTAGTGGAATAAAGATTACATGCTGCAGACCCAGTGGTTCACTCATCACAGGCAGAGAGAGTTAAGACTTGTTTGGATTTAAAGAAACACCCTTTTTTGTTTTTTTCTTTTCTTTAAAGACAGGTGTGGGGAATAGAAACAATAGGAACATTGTTGTACCTGTTGATTTCGTTCACATTCACTGTAAAAGGTTTGAGAAAACAGAAAAGATGCCACCTTTTGTTTTAGCTATAGCAAGAGTGTGCAAAGTCTAGGACTTTTGTTCATGTGGCAAGTACACACATTTAATTGTACATGCAGGCCCTTCGAATTAACCTGTGTCCTTTATACCAGTAACCACCTGCTAATCACTTTCTGCAAATCCCTACATTTTGCCCTGAATTCACAGCACCACAAGTCAATTTGGTCCTTGAATGGGGCAAAAAGGAAATATGTCTTAGGCTGTGCTGGAGCTGGCATGTGAACACTGTAACTGAGATTCAAGAAATGAGGAAATGTCAATGGTTTAGGCATCAAGATGAGCAAAGGGAAGACCATTGTGCAAGCTCACACCACCACAGTGATGCTGTGCAAGCTGGAAACAGGGAACCCACAAGAAAGCACTAGGCAGGGATTTCTTTTCGCTGTCAGCTGAACTGCTTCCTGCAATTATAAATATACAAGGGTTAAAGTGAGACAACGATTAAAATGCACTGATAGAAAATGAATTCCCAAAGAATACTCAAAAGATTAAACAACAACGGTCTATCAGCATAAGATACTGTGGCAACACAGCACTTCTGAGGCAGACAGCCTGGCATTTACTTGTTTTGCTACGTAAGAAAAATCCAACATCAGATCGTGGGTACATCTAAACTGTGGGATACACTTCTGCAGCTCCCAGCTCCAAATGCACACCCTGGCAACATCCTGACTACAAGTCAGAAAATCTGGTTTGGCACCATTCTCCTACGCACTTTGTACTCCATCAGTGGAAAGCCGAGCGAACAGACGAAGTGCAACACGCGCCATCCAGCAGATCAGGATTGCAGTGCCTGACCTGCAAGAGAGATACAGCAACTGCTCGTTGCTGGCTTATGCTTCCTAAAAGCACTCCACATTTAAGCAATATTAAAGAGACGCTTTCTGCTCTGGTTTATAAAGCCATTTTTTCAGTATTATTTCACCTTTTTTTTTCTTAAATAAAATAGTAGATCATTAAAAGAGAGGAAGGACAGTTCTATGGTTAGACAAGTAGCCAAGGACTGGGAAATGTCTCTTAATTTCCTTTGTGTCCTCAGAAAAGCAGCATCATACGCTAACCGCTCCCACTCCAAAACAGCCATATCATGGCTATGTTTATACTGGTTTTGTAACACTCATGAAGAAGTGAGCCTGGTCTTGAGGCCAAATGACAAGGCAGACACTGAAACTCTACTACTTTATTCTCAAGTCACTTCTTTCCATTTGGACTAGTCCATCAGGGTCTAAAGTGTCATTTCAAACAGCTGCATCACGGATGATCTAACAAGACAAATACTCAAGTGAGTTTATACAGAAAGTACTAAGGAAACTGGATGATGACAAAATTTTGTGGTATCTTCAATCTAGAGAGGTACTGAGATATCATACAGAAAACTATTAAAAGTTGTGTTATGAGTTGGAATGAAAATTAGTAAGAAAGAGAGCATGCTCTGAAATACAATCCCTGGGACCTTATTAACTCTAAATGATATAAGAAGGGGGGAAAAAAATAGTAGTTGACCACAATTATAAACCAATCTAAATCACACTTCAAAGGGCCTTATGATGTCCCAGACAAGAATTTTAGTAGAAACAGGTAAGTAGTAATGTCACTGTATATGTCACAGGTGACACTGCATCAAGAAAACTATTTATAATGTTCAAGAAAGATTAATTTTAACCAAAATTAATGAAGATATGGAAGATGGGCCTCTCTTCTAATGAACAAGTGAAGTGCAACTCATTTAGACTACCAACACAACTGCTAGCAGCAGGTAAACATTAGGGAGGGAAAAGCTTAGGATCATGTTGGCATAAGAACAAATAGACTAGCCATGATTAACTTTGGGCTGAAAATGAGAAGGAAGGGTTTTAACTGACAAAGCAGTGAGGCTATGAAACATCCTTCCACCAGACGCAGTCAAGGCAAAAAAAAACCCTACCTAATTTTAGGATGAAGGTGGGTCATTTTATAAAAGGGATTACATACAGTGGTTGATGTTCAAAGAGCTACCCACTGCTCACAATTCCCACAGAACTTCAGGACAACATACATGAATCCACTTTTTCAGGGTATGCACAGCCTTACCACTATTCCTTAAAAATGTACATGCCAAGGGCACTGTTCCCTCAAAAGCAGATGGGGAAAAGGCTATTCTTTGTCTCTATCCTTTTTAAAAAATATGTTTATTTTCATAGTGACTTTCTGCATTTCCCTTAAAGCCAATAGTCTTAAAAAGACACTATCTTCCACCTCCAAAGAAAATACAAGATATGTAATGTTCTTACTCGGGCAGAAGGAATTAACTGTAACATTACCAGTATCAAAGCTTTTGTCAAAAAGAAGCCACTTCCATCCTTACTATCTGTCTTACTAGTCATTTATATGTGTGACTGTGCCATACCCCAAACAGGCATTGTACAATTCTTTTTGTATTTTAAAGGCAGTTTAGTCATTAGGAAGGCAGTGAGAAGGCAATTCTTGAGCCCTCTACATAGGTTCACCCAGGGTTGCCCACACTGCTTTGCCAGGACAACCTAACCAGAGCTACAGTGAAGGAAAAAAAAAAAAAGTAAAGTTACTTTCAGTAAATTGTACACAAAGTCTGAGTGGGACAGAGGTCCACAGATGGAATGCGTCTAGAGAGAGTTCAGGCAGTTTGAGACTATACCTTGCTAGTCATCAAAAAAAGATTAAAAGATTGCTTTTTTTTTTTTTTTTGGTAAGACAAAACACTTGTTAAAATTCTGAATGTTGCAGTTTTCAACTGAATTTAATCTATTTGGATGAAACCAAATGGATAAAAGGTGATGCCTGCTGCTCTCTCTACTGAAGAAAATGGAAACTTTTTCTCTGATTCAATGGGGACAGAATGCTACCCGTCTCCCTGCTCGTTCTTGGAGCCACCCCATCTCCCTAGCTTGTTGCAACACCCGTTTTCACATAATTCACAATGCAAAAACAAAGATGGCAACGGATGGCTAAGCAGAGAAGCCTTATGTGGTCAAACTGACCAACGCAACCCTTACAATTCCTAAAAAGCTTTTTATGGGGTTCATTTGGGCCTGACCAACCTTCACACATTATTTTGGTTTAGCTGTGTAAACACCAGGCCATTTACTCTAAGTTTCTTCTTTTTCCACAATAGCACAATATACCACTATTGCTTTTTTTCTTTCTGCTACGCTGAAATGCATTTAAACATGTATTTATTTATGGTACATACTGTTTGCTATAACCAGGGCTCTTCGACAATCCACAATTTGGCAGGCCTTTCTGGCATCTCATTTCTGCCTGACATATCGCATGAAGCTTTTTTCCCCCTGGTAATATATTGGAGTTTTTGCTTCTCCTTGTGAAAAATGTGGAGATTCAAGATTTCCCCCACTAAGTAGGTACAGCACGGAGGAGAGGGTAACCTGACAGAGTTCAAAGTAAAGCTGGGTGACATTTCTCGGTGGGAGCAGAGTTGTCACCAAGACGAGCGGAGGGTGCCGCAGGCAGAGCCAGCAGCCAGGATCCCAGGGTGCAATTTCATGACGGGCTTAAGCCACACTGGTCCTGAAGGAGCCCTGCCCTTGCCTTCACCCACCGCCTGCGTGCCCAGGCCCTGCCCTGCGCCTGCACCCACGCTCTGGCCAAAACCGCCCTGCTCGCGCCCCGGGGCTGGCAGGAGGCCGGTCGGACTGTCCCTTTCGGCGGCAGCTCGGGCTTGGATTAAGAAAGCTCACGGCTCCTCTGGAGAGTGTTCCCCAGCATATTTCCAGCCCAGCTCCCGTCTCCGTATCTGCCTTTGCAAGTTCAGCCAACGCTGGAACTGTACTAGCGCCAGTCCCACGCAAACCAGGAAAGGCTCACACACCTGAAAAACCTCCAGCAGAGCCCAAATCAAACCATTACCTGCTCCTCACCCCAGAAGCACTACTAGGCAGTTCACCATGCTGAAGGTCCTCGGCCAGAGGCCGTACGGCTCGTCTGCTGGACGGCGAGAAGGCTGCATGCAGTTCAGGCACTGCCGCCCACCCATGCAACCAGGCTCCTGCTCGTCTGCAGTCCTCCTTGCCAGTGTACAGGGAAAGCAAAACCGTCAGAAACGGTGTGGGTGAACGAAAATAAGCCACACCATAAAGGAGGGACTGGTTAAAAAGTCTTTTTAAAAAAAGAGAGAGAGAAGGGAAAAAAAAGATTTCAGGAGAAAACAATCTCTATCTGCCAGGAAATGGAAGTGCTSTCTTCAGAAAAGTAAAATCATTATTGCAAGCAAACTGATTCATTAAATAACATGCAGGGGAGGATTATAATGCCTTCCTTGTCATTAAAATGCTTTGAAACTATACTTCTGTAAGATATGCTAATGATATTCAGCTTTTGTATTACACAGCAGAAGCTACACTCTGGGTGGAATTTGGTGCGCCGTGTTACACAGGAGTTCAGGCTAGAAAAGCAGTTATTAGTTCACATTGAATATAAACATGTTTAAAATGCACACAAAAACTGGCCATACCATACAGAAACCAGATGTAAAGGTGATGAACTGGTCCACACCAAGCGATACATTCCCCTTCCACCCGGGAACCTCCTCCTACGAGTGGGAATCCTATCTTTGGCATGCTTTTCTCTAAAAATAAAAGCCCACTTGCATGCTGAAAGGCTAATAAATTATTTTTTTCCCCATGTCCACCTCTGAATGCTACTAATAAAGAACAACACTATTAGAAATTAACTATCAGTTTATGTTTACCTTTTCAGCCAGTAGTTCAAGAATTTTTATTTCAGTGAAATTAAGTCCTGGCATATTTTGACCAATTTACGTAAGTCCTTATTAAAAATAGCAAAATGCAGGCTCCAAAACCCAGTGGAATTGGCACAATCAAATTTCCATGTGATTTATCAGCTTCACTGTCACAGTAACTAACTCAGTGCATTTTTTTGCTTGGTTCTCTCTGTAAGCTGTCAGGAGAAGTCACTCTATCAAATAGAAATGTAACACTATTTTTATTGCTTATCTCTTTTGCCCTGGGTTACATCAGTAAGTCATCTCCCTCCATCAACTTGACAAGAGTCTTTTTGGTGTTGACCTTAAAAGGACACAGCTGTGACAACTTCGGGTTTTTTTCTTTTAATAGTTCTCAGCTGAATACTTGTTCTTGGTAGTCAGGAGTCTTCATCTGGCACTGTTTTACCCCGTGGGTAGACTGAGCACAAAGCTTTGGTCATTCAGTCCGATAGTATCTTCCAGCCTTTATTGCAAGAGGCACTGGAGAAGTCAGAGATGGATTTTATTCCGGCAAAAACCCTGATTAATTACAAGAGGTCTTCTAGATTTGGTCTTATTTTCTTAATGCTCTGTAATTAATGAACACGAACATACATCCTTATTTCCACAGCCTTTGCTCAAGATATTAAGAGCTCCAGGCTGGACTCAATCCTCCTCGGCATTTTCACTCATGTTACATAAGTAATTTTGTCTGACCCTCTGCAGGTCCCAGAATTTGAAGATCGGGATCAAAAATCTGCTCAGAATTTCAGAATGAGGAAGGAAGAAGATATTATCGACTTGTCTTAATATAATACCCCAACTAGAGGATATTTGGAAAACAGAAAAACATTTATGTAATCTGAAAAAAACCACTTAGCATTTCTGCTGCACACCATCCAATAAATGCAACACAATACTGATTTAATGAAATAATATGTTTTTGTGCCGAATTCCTCAAAAAGCAAAGAGAAACAGGTACACGGCATATTTCAAATTCATTGCACTATTTGCACTCATGGTTATTTACGCAGACATAGACTTTAATCACAGCAACTTATACATCACCAGTTTTAATGATGAGTTAAATTGGCAGGCCAAAACTTCAACATACACATACAATGAGGTTAAAAGAAATTATTTATGTTTTCACTGTATTTCTGAAAAGTGACAACTCAGGAAATAATTATTAAAAGATGTCAGCTGTAACTAAATGTAGTTGTTTTATCAAAGGAAGGAGTCTTCCTTTGGATAGTAACTTGTATACATCGTATCTATATGTACTTAATTAAGCAGTTACACAGCTCAACATAATCTTTTGTGTTTACACGTTTTTATGTTGATACATATTACAGATTTCATTCCATATTTTCTATTTACTAGATAATAAGGGGTTTTATGGTTTATGAAAGGTGAAATTAAATTAAAAATCATTAAAAACCTCTTTAAAGCATTGCTTGTCAGTTCAATGATGCCCGAGGTATACAAGACAGAAAAAAAAAGTTTACAAAACCTGTTTTGCATTTAAAACTAATTTAAACAAAGAATTACACATGTGATTTGTTCACTGTACAATTGTTCATCCAATTGTTTTGGTTTATCACATTCTAAAAGTAACAGATTTCATCATCTCACGCTCTATTTTCATCCATAGAATGGAAAAGGAAAATAAGCTTTCTTTTGCCTTTCCCCCCAACCCCCCAGTTCCTGGTAATCTTAGTTTTGAAAATGAGAGTCACTGAGCAGAATGTAAAATGGAGAAAATAATGTCACTGCACCAGCAGAGGAAGCCTCTGGCAAAAGCCAGTTTAATCACTTCCACAAACTGGTTCCAGGTGTTTAGCTAGCCATTTGCACCAGGATTGTGGTGTGACTTTATACTTAAAGCTTTGGCAGCAAATAGGTAAATAAACACAATCAAACAGTACATCAAGCTGTGTAGACTTAGACCTTAACACAGATCAAAATCTGAAAGTCTTGTTTTTAAATGGTAAAAAATTTTAAGTCTTTTTTTTTAAATATGGGGTTTTCTATTTTTAAAAAGGATTTTTTTTCTTAAGCATTAATTATTAGGTACCTTTGTTATTCATATTAGATTAGTTAGGAGCCCAGTGACTGTTTTAATATATACTGCAGTAGTTTCATGTAACATCTTTAGGAATAGAAAATATGCTTTAATATGCTATACATTAAAAATCAAACCACATACATGATGCTACCAGTTTCGCTATGCTCCTGCAAGTATCTGCAACATCAGACTATTAGGCATGATGATCACAGAAGAGAAAAACCTAACTGGCAGAAGTCTCAATGGGCTTAAACCAGAACAAAAAAGTGTACTTAATTTATGAGCTGAAAGTCTGTCTGCAGTTTGGCACATACAGCACATCACACCAAGTAGTTTTATAAAAATCAAATAACTTTGCAAATCACTTCAAATATTTCCTTTCTCATTGGTTTTAATCATGTTTGAAAAGAGAGGAAAAAAATTACAGGATGAAATGAAAGCAAAATGTAATGATCTAGGACCATAATTCTGAATGAACGTTCCTGAATTTTTGGATCATGGACCACTGTCAAACTTCAAATGTAACAGGGAACCACTATGCAGCCTTCACATCAAACTTTTAATTAAAACCCCTAAATGGATGATATGATACTGCAGATCAGTATCATACCATGATTATATGTGCCTGCAGACCACAATTTGGAAACAAATATATTAAAAGATTAATTTTCCAAAGGGAATGCTAGTCTCTGGGCTTCTTGGAATACTCATTCTATATACTGAGACACCACACAGTACCTTAGCATGCAAGTATCTTAAGACCTCCATTCCATGAGTTTTTAATAGTACAAGTGAAAAATACCAGTTTGAGACAGGATTTTTTCATGACATGTCATGAGACCATTCCAAGATGATTGTATGACAAAAAATATTACTTTATCCTCTCAATCTAGATTGTTAGGTTTGTTTTTTGTTTTTTTTTTTTTTTTCAAGCAAACTGACCAGACTGACATCCTCTTTATAATAAAGTACTCATAAAGTGAGGTCAACAAAGTCATTTCCAAAGGTGTCCTAGAAAGGACCAGCCTCTGAACAGGAAAAGCTCTACTTGCTTATCACTGCAGAATGTGGCACAGAATTTTGGGTTTTATATATACACACATACATATATTATTTTTAATATATATATTTACAAAATAAAATAATGTTTCAGATATACGTGCATATACATATGAAGGTGTTCGGAAGGAAAGGCAAAGGAAAAGAAAAGAAAAGAAAAGAAAARAAAAAAAAAAGACTGTATTCATTCTAAGCGCTTTATCTAAGTTTATTTAGGGAAAAGAGAGAGAGGATTGTCCTGAAGCTGGAGCGGGACAGCCGTGACTGCCGTTTTCTGCCCAGCACTTGAGTGACAGAGCGGGGGAAGAGTCGTTAATCACCGCGTTCTGAGAACCGGGCAGAGAGAGAGGGAGCAACTGCTTTCCGCAACACTTCCTGCGATAAGGCAGCCAGCACTGGCTCACGGACACGGACGCACAGACGCACACACAGACACACAGACGCACACAAGAGGCGGCTGTGCGGCGTAAAGCTTCATGCGGCTGCAAACGTGACCCGCCGCGCTGCACGCCCGACACACGCACACAGACACACAGAGTCCTTTCAGCTCTCGCCAAACGTGTTGTTGGGGGGTGCCGAGATCCGGGCGGGAAGGGGAACCCCCCCCGCTTCCCTCCCTCCGCAGCCCGGCGGCGGGCAGAGCCGGCGGGAGCCCGCCCGGGGCCGCGCTGCGCCCCGCAGCCGGCGCTTATCGGTGATGCTCATTCACGACACGGACCCAGAACGTAAACGCTGAACAAAGGCAGCCGAACGGATATAGCAGTACAGCTGGGTTTGTGTTTCTTCCTTTCCGGTTTTGTTTYGGTTTGTTTTGGTTTGTTTTTAAGGGCGATGCCAGCAAAACTTTCTTCGCTCGAAGTCAACGTGGTATAAGGCACTGTTAAGTCTTTAAAGACTTGCAAAGAGGTGTAAATAAGGTAGGGGAGACAGAAGTACAGGCATTAACGCCAACACGTCCCCGTATCATCCGATAACTTCCCCTTACATGCACAGTACAATAAGAGTTTGCTGATCACAGCTTTTCCACTGTACCAGAGCCAAGTGCAGGCAATTACTTACACTTATGTAGACTTTTATAAGAGATAACAGTTATCTCTATTGAAAAGGCACAAGCTGGGGTTTTTTCCCCCTTTTTTTTTTTTTTTTTATTTTTTTTTTCATTACTAAACTGGTTAAAAACCAAAAAACTGCAGGGCACTGATTCACCCAACCCTCTGCAGAGCCCCACCACGAGGAGAGGAGGCAGCCTCCTCGCGCCGCCGAGGAGCGTTTCATCCAGGCCTGGAAAAGCACCGGCCTCAACCAGCCCGCCTAGCCCTTCACCGTCAGAGGTGGGTGCCGTAACCCAGTCACTCCGGAAGGCCTGGAGGTGCCAGGCTGAGCAGGGCCGGGCGGGAGCGGCGCGCCTGGCACCGCTGCCCGCCGCGGCGGACGGGGCAGGCCGGGCGAGAACCGCCCCGCGCGGCCGCGCGGCTGCGCCCGGGCAGCGCAACAGCCCCGTGGGCAACGGCGTGTCCCGTCATGAGGCGCTCCAGCCAGATCCAAAACACTTGGATCCAGGTAAAACAAGCCATATTGGGCCCTGTTGCCTCCACTAGCCACGTCCTCGTAGCCAAGATAAAGGCAGGAGCAATCTACGCATTTTTAATGCAAATGAGATGCAGCCCTCGGGCGCTTAGCAAATTGCCAATGCATTGGGGATGCCCCTGCTCTTTTAGCTTTGTTTCCACATGTGCTGAAAGTTGATGAGTGCTGGTTGTGTTTTTCTTCCCACCACTAAAGGACACAGCGCAGATATAGGAAGTAGGAAAAGTGATGTTTCAGTAGCGCTTATAGACGAGATGGCCGCTGCCAGCATCTTTAGTTATATCCAGTACATCTACCAGTGCCATTTCACTGATATTTCTTCTAAAATTGACGTTGGATCATTGTAACTCAGAGCCAGCATCTCTGAGCAAAAGGAGTATATACTGCATTTATGGAGTCACCGTCTTTGCATTCACTTTTTAACCAAAACTATCTGACCCTTATACATTTGAGGGAAAGGATTTCTGCATAGAAGGTCTATCTGTATTTATAAACCAGGGGCATTTTACACTCTGCAGAAGTGTTGCATGACAGCAAATGAAAGAGGGCTTCCATTGCCTTAGTATGAACTCACACGTGTGTTTAAAGCAGATATTAAAAACATGATTCACCGTAATAAAGACATCCCAAACAACTATTTAAAGTAATTCAAAATACAACATTTGGGGGTGGGGAGGTGACCATGCAGTGCACCTAGCCCTCCCCACCCCCCAAAAAAACACAAACTCAAATAATTATTATCAGCAGTAGTAATAATAATGGCACATATTTATACTTTATACAGAAGTACAGCAAGGTTCTTAACAAGATTAGGTCTCGCTTTCAGTTTCACTCGCCACTGAACTAGTCAGCTTTGAGGACTGCGTTAAAGAGGTGTGGAGTGTTACTTAGGAGTTACAGAAAGTACATCGGCATGTTAAAGAAAGACGGAAAAAACCAGTATCATAATCTATATAGGGAAATGATGGCTAAAACAGAAGATACGAGTCTAACACACTGCTCAGCAAATCTTTTCCTCCCCAAATGCACGACATACATAGTAACAGGAGCTCTGAATACTTACTAAACTTATGCAGAGGAATAAATGGGTATCTGTTGCGTGACTTACAAAGCCAGAGGAAAAAGAAGGAGCAAATTTTTCATGGAAGCCTCGGATCATATAGGCTGCATTTGCCTCATTCACATCCTCCTGCTTTCACTGCACTTCAATGTGAAGACGACAGCCTTAGCAATATTCGTCTTAGAAATCCAGATCATTGCAGAGACCACACTGCAGCAACAGATGAATCTGCTTCACATGCATTGACGCACCTCCTCAAAGTCTGAAAGAAATTCCAGCTCCAGTCAACCCACAAGAGACATGTTGCCTGACTGTACCTTGATGGTATTGTTTATGAAGAAGATGATTTACACACTCGTAATGATTTAAGCAGCTACTTTGCATACATTACAGAGAGAACCTGAAACATGTGACCTGCTTCACAGGGCAGGATTATACCTCTGTTCTTGTTGTGTCATGTGCAACCACATTATTTAGTAGTTAAAGCCCAAGCGAGCACCCTGGTATTCCATTGCCCTCACCGTGCATGTAGCGCGAGAGTTTCGGCATGCCTCTGAAACCAAAGCTTAGCCTCCCAACTTCTAAAGATAGACAGTTAAATAAATGATATAATTGTCAAAGGGGCTCAGTCAAACCTACCACATGGCTCTGCCCACTCAGGATTATGACGTTTGCTGGCAGACTTTTTCGGACAGGAAATCTTTCATGGTGTTAATAAATTTGTAACAATGATCATATTCTTAGGGGCCACTCCAATACAAACTTTCATTAGCACTTACACCGCCTCTCGCAAAGCACTGAGAATGTATGCATGATCATCATCAGTTAGGAATAAACAGTAAGAACTTTAAATCCTTTTTTCTGACATTGTTTTAAAAAAAAGTCAAAAGCTTTTCAGAAAAATGGAAACCAACATCTGAAGAATGGTTGGGCTCATAGCCTGTCAGTGCTCCTTCATAATTTTGAGTTGTTTTTATTGATCCATACACTTCTTATGCACAACATTACTGCTTTGATAATTACAAGATAATTAAATACAAGACAGAGCATGTATCACGCTGGGGAATCATTTAGTGAGTGAACTGTTGTGCTGAAAAGTGGAATTCTTTCTGTCACTCACGGCACGGTGATACATTAATAACAAACACAACAGGAGCTATTTTGGGGATGATCCAATGGCCTACCAGAGCCACAGAGGGCAGCAGCAAAACATAAGGTTCGGAATTAAATGGAAGTCCCACCACACAGGCCTTTGCAAACACATAAAACAAGAGCACGTTCACACGCAGGTTTACCTCAACTTCAGAGCAAGTACTGCACTTGCCATATAATATGTAAGGAAAAGTCAATGTTTGAAAAATTTCGATTTAAGAAAAGAGAGGAAAACTGGCGGGTGGAGGGGGAGGTATCTTAGCAGCACCAGGAGTGAAGGCACCAAAGCTCTGTTCACAGCTTTCCCACTGGCTCACTCTAACACTGCAGTTATTTAGATTCCCTGTGCCTTGGCTCACCCGTCAGTACAATGGGTATAATACTTCATCCTGTCCTTAAGAGGCAATTACTGCTTGTAAAATACTCTGGGAACCTTGATTAAAATGCACTGCAGCTTTGTGATAAGTATTCCCTCTGAAAGAGCGCGCGAGCTGGGTTTTGACGGTGGGAAGGACTACCTGACAGCTGGAAAAGAAAAATAATCATTCTGAATGAGAAGTATGTGCTTGACCTATGCACACCTGTAGGTGGATCCCTCCTGGAATATTTTCTTTTTTCTTTTTTCAGTTATTATGTGTATATTGCAAAGAGAGGAGCAGTGAGAATGGATAATTTAAAAGCTTTTGAAAAGCCCTGGTATTTTCACCAGAGGATCACAGTGGGCCATCTTCAAGAACTCTGATGCAGAACTATATCTAATTAAAAAAAATAATTATTTGTAATGCTCCTCAAACCCTGTTTTCATTAAGGAGGGGAGAAAAAAAAAAAGACAGATCACTTTAAATATGAATGCTTCATGAATAAAGAAATTTTTTTTTTAAATTGATGAGCATTCATTTTCCCATACAGTCACATAAAGTCTGAGTAGTTCGCGTAAAACATAATTATCAACATTTTAAACCACATTTTCCCCTTGAAAATAAATAAATAAATAAGCACGCCAAAATCTTTTTTGTTCATTAAGAGCCAGATCCAGCAGAAAACATCTGCAGACTTCTAGACCAAGCAAGCCCTGGAAGGCCATGGGTACTGGCTGCACCTCGTGCCAACCCCAAAAATTTGGCTGGTTCAGAAAGATTTAAACAAAACAAAAAAAGCCCTGCAGCTTTACATGTCTGGGAATTGTGGAACTGCGTTAGGTTTATGAATAAAGAATAAGGGTGAGAAAAAAAAAAAACTCCTTTTAAAAAGGAGATCCCTGTCTCTCCTGTCCTCCGCCATTCCAGGTGTTAGACAGGGGCTCCCCTCCCTCCCCAGGGACACCATGGAGCCAGCATCAGCGGCTGCGGCCCAAAATGCGGGGTCCACCTGCACCCCCTGCTGCAGAGGGGGTGGGGGGCCCCAAATCCGGCGCTTGGCCCCCTCTTGCACATCCAACGGGCGCCCAAGCATCCAGCTCCCAGCCACGCTCCTGGACGCGTGGTAGCTGCCACCAGCAAACCCAAAGGAGCGTCCCTGGGATGGGAGCCAGCCCGAGTCGTCCAAAGGACACTGCAGGGCCACCGCGGAGGGGCAGGCGCTGCTCAGGGCGAAGAGCCACCTCTGCGAAGGTGGCCCGGGGACACGCTGGTCTCCCCTGAGCCAGCAGCCTCTCTAGCCCCATGGAAGGATCGGGCCCTACGAGCAGCCCTGGATTCCCACCACGGGCTTGAACAGGCTCCAAGGCGCAGCGCAGGGAAAGAGCCTCGGCTACCGCGGGCACCCAGCAGCACGTATTTAGATTTTGGGCTGCCCTGAATGGGTGTATGCAAACAACGGGGGAACTGACAGCGTCGGTGTGGCTGCCTGCTGAAATAAAGGAGAAGTTTAGGAAGCAAGTTTAGGACGAGGGCCTTGCTACTGCAGCAGATGAAAATTAAAGGACCTGCTGCTAGTGTTGTTGCCACGTTTTTAGAGTTTTGATAGAAATAATGGCTTTTTCTGACTAGCCTTTCTCTACGTCCCCCTCTGGGCAAGCCAAGAAACCTC
Organism: Phoebastria nigripes; assembly: GCA_035582835.1. Lineage (NCBI taxonomy): Eukaryota > Metazoa > Chordata > Aves > Procellariiformes > Diomedeidae > Phoebastria > Phoebastria nigripes. The sequence continues at coordinate 2,502,938 of JAYKAV010003221.1, read as the reverse complement.
CCGTGGATTTAAATCATATCTTGTCATCTGCCCCACTCAGAGGACCAGCCTACTTTCCACATCGACACCCAGCTCATCTTGTGCGGCTAGCCCTGCGCAGGGAAAAGGACCGGGCGGGTATTAAAAGACCGAGTAACAGTACACCCATGTGTTCTGCATACAGGCAATCCCAAAATTTTGGTTTTGCAGCGTTCATTTTATAGACACCTCCTCGAGAGGAACAGCAGCTGCAGTATGCTGCCTTGGTTAGCAAGATGTGATACACGCAGAGATATGTACTTAGGAGAGCACAGAGGGACTCTGTGCGATGACCATGTAACTGCAGACGCTTCGCAGGTGTGTATTTACAATACTATTTATGTAGTGCTGAAAGTGGACTACATTAATATACAGTGTGCATGATTCACCGTCATTAGTCCTGCCTTCAATAATGTGGACCCTAAGATAAATAATATCGCTAGAGCCTCTCCCATACAATACACAGACTTGTTAGTTTAGTTATATATACAAAATTTCCAGCTGCAATTAGAGATTTTTTTTAAATTATAAAAACTTCTTGAAGTGAAACCTTTGTTTATGAGTTGAAATGAGCCAGCTGACATAAAAAAAAGCAAACTGAGAAGCCAAGAGACTTGTATTTAAAATGCAGAATAAATTGGATATCTTAAATAAATAACATTAATCTGAACACACACTAAAATAAATCATGTATTTTAACAACGCTAGATACAAATAATCATCATACTTATCATTACAGCTTTATATACCTGTTGGATTACTGCTTTCAAAGCCTTAAGAAATGTACCAGTGTCTTTGAATTAAAATGCACTTTCTTTATGCTAAATCTGTGAAGGTGCTCTTGTGGGAAACCCTGCATTCTACATTAATTTTTTATTTAAAAAAAAAAAGGTTACACAGCCTCARAAAAAAAAAAAAAAAGTGGCAAAAATCCCAACTTTGTCCATTCATCCTTTAATTCTGTCTTTGCCATAATAAAATTCTATGAAAATGTTGCCAGAAATAAAGTTAATCTTCACAAGGACTTTTTCATCTTTCTTTAAAACCAGGGAGTAACTAGCCTGCGGTTCTATCAACCCTGATGCACTGCATGCTATAAAGATGAGACCCTTGCCATTTTTTGCCCATGTCTAACATTTAAGGAGGAAAAAAAATTTAAAAGAAAAAAAAATTCCCTTGAAACTCTAAATTCTGGCTAAGAAGCATCTCAGTAAGACACCAAGATAATGTCTCACAAATCGAAACAGCAGCAAGTAGTAACATCTGTAAACTCAGAACTAAGGAGCTAGCATTTTCTATACAATTTTAAAAAGTGTTTTAAAATGCCTCTGCCCATTCTATAGCATGGGCACTGAGAGCCATAAATAACTGGATCAGTAAGTAAATTCACCATCTACTAGAAGAATGATTCCTGAGATAACTCAAGAAAGTAAAAGCTGAAGAGCTTGCTGCTAGTAGTTAATGGGATAACCTGACTCCGAAGTCGGAAAGAGTAAAATATCTCCCTTTCATTAAAAAAAAAGGGGGGGGGGGGGAGCTTTAAAAAAGCAAAAAATAATTAACCTTCGAAGGGATAATTCAACAACTGCAAAGCCAAAAACAACTTTAGGCACTTAACCATGAAACTGTCAGTTCTCTTTGCTTGACGATAAAGCATCCAAAAAGTAAACATTAAATTCTGTGTTTTTTCTACATGCGTATTCCATCATGAGAAGATGATAACCAAAGAATTACCAGGCAAGCTCGGCAGAGGCTTTTTATACCTTATTCCCCCTAACACGGAGGTGAGATGTGCCCGGATTCCATTCCTTTTCCTCACTGCCAGGCTCTAATAAGACAGTTCATACTGTTCCCTAAAACTTGACAGAAGGGATTGAAAATCAGATTGAAAATCTCTTCCCCAGGAAGCAAAGAGCTCATTGCAGTAAGCTTTGAGGATGAGGGGACCCCTATACTAACCCCATCCTCTCCATATCAAGGCAAAAGCAGGCAGCAGCTTTTGCTCAGACCAACTCTCCCAAGGAAGCAAATGGAAGCTCTGCCCAAGTAAGGAATGCAAAAGCGTATACTTCATCATCTCTTTTAAATAAACACCAAAATTGAATAACTATTGAACACCTTGAAAAATGGCAGGAAGCTGAAGAACAAATTAAAAGAACAGATCAATGTATTTCTCTGACCTGCGAATATTTAATTCAAGCACATTATTCTTTCAAACAAGATGCCTATGAGCGTTTTGATGGCTGCTCATAATCAAATGTGTCACTCGCAAAATTATAGTGTTTGGGGAGGGTACCAGGCAACTGAAAATGGCTTTTACTAGAAGTATGTCACAAGCACATCTTTTAGTCACCTCAGAATTGCACACGACTTTGCTTCATTCCTTCGCACTGTCTGCATGCAGGTTGCTTCACATGAAACACAACTGCAGTAATCTGCTTGACAGTAAACAGTAATCAGTAAATACTATTTACGGAGCAGATATGTGCCCCTGCTATTCCCTCAGCTTACCTATCCCCCACCTCTCCCTTCCACTCTCAACCCCCTCGCTCTGGGAAATTTTAGGGGGGGAATAAATACAGGTAGAGAAATAGTGAAATCCCGTAGCTGGCAAGGTTTTCCTCTCTGAAGGGACAAATTCTTAACTCCATGCAGCTCCAGACACTGAAGGATTAGATCCTAACCAGGGAAAACACAGGAAAATGGTAATAAATATCGCATGGTAATCCACGGGAACTTTGGTCCCAATGTGATTTTTCTATAGTATCCTACAACAAATGGCATTACAACATCCAGAATCTCAGCTCATATATCAGAGTGCTCTCTCCGCTCTCCTTCTTGCCCTTCCTTCTTTCATGTAGTGCATTTTCTAAGAAAACATACTTTTTCTGCAAAAGTAAAGTCAGTGCAGTCCCATTCCTGACTGAAAGCAGCACAGTAGCTCGGTGAAAACTACCACGGACCATAACGCGCTGCACGGAGCTACAGCTGACGAGTGCGGGGTTTATGGCAGCATTACTCTGGTAAGGTCTCATCTGAAATTCCTTCTGACAAGACAAAGGAAGTCACAGTTTGCTGGAGAGAAAAAATAAATAAATTGTATTCATATGCAGTAAGAGCACTTCATGTCATAGTGGATTTTACAATGTCCTAGTTCTCTTTCTATTCAGGCATGTGTCTTCTGGGCAATAAATTCTGAAAACCCAAGAAGGTAAAGCTTGCTTAAACATGAGTCTCCTTTCACCCAGTAAAATAAATTCCACAGCTGCTTTTTCCTTCTCCTATGACTATTTTTTAAGCTCCTTCCCATTGACAACTAGCCACTGTCACACTCCACTATTGAAACGAAAATCTTTAAAAATGCCAGCTTTTCAGATTCTTAATTTTGTCCCATTCAGGTAAAATGTTTTGCACCAGACAGTTCAGCAGCTCTGTCAGGTCATCTTTGTTAGTGAAGATTTTCATATGTGCAAATAAAAACTGAGAAATGACTGAAGAAAAAAAAAGCTAGACCCATTTCAAATGTTCCTTAGATAATGCAGTACCACAGCAAATCTCTAAGGAAAGTTAAGCTGAGACTGCCATGAACACCAAATAAATTTGCACCACTGGGATATTTAAGGTCCAATAAATCTTACTTTCCAATTGTTTTAAAACTCCAGAAAACAGTTTTTCAGGTCTAGACTCCGTATGTTGTAACAAAACTGTCTACCTAAGAGCCATCGACTCAGACCTGCCATCTGTGAGAAATATTTTCAGAACATACTCATGTTTGCTGAACTACCAAATTATGAAAACCTTCATTAAGAAAAAAACAAACCACAAACACACATATATACATACATAAAACCAACCGAACAACTTAACTCTCTTTTTCTGTTTGCATGATAATGTTGGTTAAAAATGCCCCTATTTCCAATTCAAATTCTTATTAATTTATTTGAACTATCTCATGTTGCAGTCAACAACATGAAACCAACAACTAATTGCAAAAAAATAAAATGCAAAGCAATAAAATCCATCACAGTTCAGACATGATATGCTGAGCAACAGCAGAAGGGCCAAGGGTTAACATCAACCTAAGCAATCACACCATTGTGTGATTTATGTGATATTGTTAAAAATACTAACAATTGCTGAAAAAAAAAATCAGATGGTATAGAAAAGCATTTTATTTACTATGCTGCAACRTTTTGCAGTTCGGTTATATTAAAGGCATGTTCTGTGGACGATGAAAGTCGCTGATTCCCTTAGCCTGTCAAAAATATCCTGATGCCCATGGCACGGCATACAGCTTTCTGAGGGCATTACAGCCTGCTTACATGGATGTACGTGTAATACTGGAGCTTCAGTCACTCCACTGCTATTTCTACAAGCCTTTCAGAGAGTAGTCGGTGAGCAACAAGAAGAAAGCCTGGCCATGAAGCCAATGAGTAGCAGCAGGGCTCAGACGCAGGTGCACTACCTAAACCTACTTTTTATTTTCATTCCCCTTTGGGAAGTGAACTGATTTCAAACCAAAAGAATCGCTTTTCAAGGTGACAGACCAAACCGTGGTCCAACTGAAGGGCAGCTTCGCGCGGTGAAATGCCGCTGGACCATCCTGAGCAGGACAGCAAAAATGCAAGAGCCTTACAAAATGTTGTTACTGTGTCCTGAGCCCAGGGAAACTGCTTTACAGTAGCAAACTGTAAGAAAGCATAACATGGATCCCCAAAATCAGAGTTCTCTCTCAGTAAGCTGCAACATAATTAGGAATTTTCCCAATGAGGATCAGATCTTACTCTAGATGAAGTTAGCAGAAGTTTTGTCCCTTGCAAGTATAGGAGGAGATCAGGACTATAATCAGAGGGGTTTAATCAATCTTCGGTCATATCTAACTTTTCCCCCAGGTTGCCAGGCAAAGTAGGTTAGATTCACTTTCATAAAAATCATTCACCTAAAAATCAAACCAGCCCAAACACCCCCCCCAAAAAAACCAAGTTATGCTAAACTTTGTTGTCTCGCTAGCAAACTTTGTGTCGTAAACAACTGAAGGGCAGTGATGCAGAATGGATTCTTGCCTAGATTTGTAAACTTTTCCAGGAGTTGTAATATCCTGCATTTGATGACATCATGAAACTAACCACAAGTAAAAGTTGGTTTTCAATTTGTTCTACTTTTCCCTCATTAGTCTCTGTGTCAGAAATAGAATAAGAACCCTCATTAAGTCACATTAAATTCTTTAAACTCATTAAGGGCTCAGAGGAAGAACAATACAAACACTGGTGTTTTTGTAAAAAAATTATGCAACACAGATGGACTTCCATTTCCATGTATTTTTAGAATGTATGTATGTGCATATAGCAGCCAAAGAGAGACTGATAGGCGTGAGGGAGAAACGGAGAGGCAGAGTAACAGAGACAACAAGGCAGAGCATACCTTACATATGACAGAATGATACCTAGATAAAAGTGGATTATGCATGATCACTTCTGACCTGATATAGATGAAGCGCTTAATGCTTTGTATCCTGAACTGTGGCAGAGCTGGAGTCAGAGCCATGCCCCGCATTTCTTTTCAATTAATGATTCCTCAGGACTTTTTCTAGGGAGAAGACAACCTTGAGGGCCACACAGCCAGCAGCAATCAAGTGCCAACCTAACTTTTTGTCCATGGACTACTTTGCTGCTGCTGTAGCCTAACATACTGTCTGATTGTAGTTGAAGATACATCTACTATTCATGCTTATGGACTTATACATAAGATACAGGTGTGTGCAGAATTTCAACAGTCTTGGAGAGTATCTCTGGGTGTGCAAAGGGTGGGTATTTGTTAGAAGATTTATTGTAGCTGAATGACTCAGATATATGTTGTTGATAACTTCTGATCTTACCCCCCCATAAGACTGGAAATATGACCTCAATGCCACAAAATTATTTACATTCCTACAGTACGCTCAAACAACTATTACAGGATTAATTTAATCCATTATATTTTTTTTTTCATGATAGACATAATACGCAAATAGGAGTTTAGTTCTGAAGAAAACTCCAGATCTGAAGAACATGGAAGGAGACTAATTAGATGGCATAAATTTCAGGTGTCTGTAGCAGGCCACAGAAAGAAAACAGTATATACAGTAGATGGGAGACCTGAGTTACTGTTTCTTTCCTTCCTACCACTGTGACAGCTGAAATGAGATGTGGGATTTTCACTGACAGCCCCCAGACCTGAGCATCCAGAGCTGGGTGCCAGGGCGGCGCGGGCAGGCAGCCTCCGCTCGGGAGCTCTCCTCTCCCATTTCTCTAGCAGAGTCAGATACTGTTTACCTGCAAGGCACATGGTAAGGCTAATCTATTTTCACAAGCTTTTGCCTCAGGTATTTGGGGAAAGGTTTACTTTATTAATTGTGTGTGTGCGTGCATGAGGAGAAAGCTCGGCAACGATCGGCGTGCATTGCATTTTTGGTTTGTACCCTGTAAATGCAGCTGGAGAATGTCTGATGAGTATATTCAATACACCTAAAAATGAGAACACTAAATAGAAAAGCAAACTATGTTCAGATTAGGAAGCTGAAATTGGAGCTATCTTTCTTTCATTAACTGAATTCATGAAGCAACATTTCATCTGCATAGTAAGTTTTGGATGATGTTCCACATAACTCGCAGCATTTGCTTGAAGAGCGGCATGTGAGAAAGTTAAAAAGAATCATACTTTGGAAACACTGAAAACCTTCTGCCCCCAAAGAAAATTGCTTTATCCTAACTCATTTAACTTCCATTAAACCACATCTGCACACAGGAATTTTAGGCGATACTTAACTTTAGTATCTAGTTCAAACTTTTTTTTAGATCAGCTGAGAATTTGTTTTTTAAAATAGTCTCAGTAAAGTCACTGGGATATCCAAAAGCAGTCTGCAAGGTATCTGTCTAAGCTGAGTATGCTATCTTTTTTTTTTTTTTTTTTTTTNTTTTTTTTTTTTTTTTTTTTTTTTTTAAATTAACTACTAGCAAAAATTCCCCCCTGCTTTTTTTGTGAACCACCAAGCTGTATGTTTAATTTTTTAAGTTTCAGTATGTATTTTAGACTTGCAGACTTTGCAAAGTAGGTCAGGAATACCCAAAGGATACACATTTGAAAGCTACAGATAGCAGAACACACCATTTACGGCTTTGTATATACACATACATACACATTCTATATAATATAGATAGATAGATTCAATGATTTAAACACATTACATCTGTAGTGTGTGTTTCAAGAACATTCAGATATTTACCCTGTTAGATCACCACTCATTTTAGACCTACACTAGTGCCAGCTGCCAAAAAAAAGTACACAAATCAAAATATGTTACCTTTGTTCAAACAATACTGCTGTTCATTATATAATAGAAACTGTCATGCTTAATCTTCCAGGAACCAAGAACTGGTACATTCTTGGACCAGAGGTGGCTTGAAATGGTTTGAGGCAAAACTGAAGCATATTGTTTAAGTAAATCTTGCTGAGAAACATAAGCGCATTGATGATTTTTACCATCATCTTTTACAGACTTTTTTTTTTTTTTCAGATATATTAATAACCTAAAAATGCTGGCATATTTTCAAAATGCAGAGATATGAACACATCAGTGCTTTTTCTATAACATTTTTACAATACCAAATTATGTATTCCCTCCTGCATTGTCAGCCTCACTAAATATAATGGGGGATCTAAAAAGGATGCTTGAGAACAGACGACATGATGAAGTAAAATGTACCTAAAAAAATTACACGTTGACTTTGAGAATACCCCAAAACTAAATTTTTCCTTGGGAGTTCTCAGTATTATCCAAGTACCCCAAGGGTTGTTGCAGGCACTAAGCTGCGATGTTCATTTTCCATTAGAGATGAAAAAATTGCCAAAAGCAGCATTCAAAAATATGTCTACAGCATGATATAGAGAAATATAGGGAAATGGCAGAAATGCTTTAAATTCTTCAGAGTTGGAAATTTTTAAACTCATATTTTAATTTGAGAAAACGCTAAATAAAAGTAAGTACACTTCACTTGTTGAGGAAAATCTGTTTTACAGCATTATGACTCCAGGACTACTTCAGATTTTTAAGACTACAAAGGAAGTATTTTACAATTTCATCTTTAACAACACAGATTATACAATATTCATCAGGCAGACACAGTCTTACTTACAGACAGACACAGACACACACAACTCTGCAGAGGCCAATCCTGCAGCCTTTACTGAATTCAAAAGTCCCCCTGACGTCAATGAGTATTTTTCAAGAATGAGAACTGCAGGATCAGGCCCAAAAAGTGCTTATGAAGATGAGCTGTTACTTCAACAGATTGAATGTTAGATTAAATATAAAGATTGAGGCAAGACAAGTCTGGGGTTTAAACCCTAGGGAGGATTGACATTTAAAGTGTTGCCACTGAATTATAGCTCTCCACATTGGGTGGGGTAACCTCCTACTGGGTGGAGTGTCTCCCCTAAAGGAAGGGAAAACTGGCACAAGCCAACTTGGTCTTTGAACGATTTCCCTACTTGCCAACTTATGAAGTCGTCCTGACGTCAACTTCGTCAAGAAAGTCTATTGCCCAACTCCGTCTTTTACCGTAGAAAGTTTGCTTGTGTTCAAAACCCCAGCAGACGTAGAAGAGAAATTAAAGAAATAAGCCAGAAAACTCTAAACAAAATAAATAAATTAGGAAAGAAAAGAAAAGACAGTAGACTGGATTTTCTTAAGTATAGTTAATTTTTAAAAAATCCTTTTGTTGGGTTTTCTTGTTTCTAATATCAGCTTAATACAAATAGATATAGATCGCTAGAGACTATTACTAAACATATTTTAAAATCTGGTTTAGCTTTAAAATATGGGGTGGAGAGCACACAGAAAGTGGCCGCTCTGCAAGATAGAATCTCTCCTGTCTTCTGCAATGGGCAGTGAATATCTTCCCAATCAGCGTCACTAACAGGTGTAAAACGCTCTCATACTAGCAAAATAATATTCACTGAACTGCCACCAAAGGTATGTTTAACACCTTATTCCTCTCTGAATCAAAATAAATTGTTTCTCCAAAAGAAGGCTTCGGGTGCTGGGCGAGAGAGAAGGTGTAGGGGGGGGATCAAACCAAAAAAAGAAAAAGGATAAAGCATCTCAAAATGCCCATGGGGGGGGGNAAAAAAAAAGAAAAAAAAAAAAGAAAACAGTTTAAGTTACCGTAACCTGAAATGCACCAGCCATCACAAAGAGCAATTGGAGAAATCCAGCAGAGCTCAGCAGGAAAGATTTTTAATAACAGATTGAAAAACAAGAATAAAAATAACTGCATCAACAGGGCCTTTCTTCCTCAGGCCACAAGCCCGTTTTTACTTGAATTTTAAAAAAATGGCAGTTTGGCCACTAAAACCAATCCAGAACATTATTAAAAGTTAAAAGCTACCAATTACTTCTGTCTGTTCTTTTAAAGCAAAGTTTGGCATTACGTCAGTTGGTTTAAAGAAAACAAGAAAGAGAGAGAGAAAGAAGGAGAGAAAGTTTCCTGCTTGTATAAATTAAACCACCAGGGAAGGTGTCTAGCCACTTGTAAAGCATTTATTACAGGTTTTTAAAGGGCTAGTAACATTTTAAAAATTAAATATTTTAAAGTAAATCTAAGGCGGGGGGGAAGTCAATCTGAGCCTGGAAAGAAAGCAGACTTACGAGAAATTAGACATGCGTGAACTGCAGCTAAGAAAGTAAAAATTACTATTAGGACTAAATCTTGTGATTCAAAATAATTCTATTTTCAAGGCAGAAATAGTCCTATTGTAGCTGCTGTACTCGGACACATCCCCTACGAGCATGGAGAAGTTCCATCGAACTTTACGGGATGGAACCAACTGGGTTCTGTAGGAACATCCTACGGAAGTGCCACTCGTGGCAGCTATGCAATTTAATGAAGAATATGCTCTCTATAGCTTTTCTAAATCCATATACAGAGATCCGCAGCAGGAGTAAGATTCTGTAGTTAATGCAGCAGGACCGTAATAAAAATCACTGATAGAAAGATTAGCAATTTCTATTAAATTTTAGATGTATTTTCCACTGGTGCTGTTATTATTAAATTTTAAAGAACCACTTTAAAGGTACTAGAAAATAAGAAACCGATAGCACAGAACATGAATAAAACATAGACAGCTATTAAACAAAGTTTCTTACACGCAGCTATGCCAGTTCACCTAAATCACAGTCTTCTAAACCTCATGACGCCAAATCAGAGACTCCTCTGACTCTGGACAACACATCAAGTGGAATGGTGTTCAGTTGTGCAATGCTTTCGGGGTGTGACAAAATGTCCACTGGGAACTTAAATCGAGACCATGGTAGTTATTCTCCCATTGCTCTGTGTTTCATTTGAGCCTTGGTCTGCATGATAAGAAGTCAGAATAATATGCCACCGCTTCTCTCCCCCCCGCGCTCCCCTGCCCCAGCAGCGTTTCTTATGTTCTGGGCACGTATACAACTGGCTAAGGAGCTGCGTTCTGGAAGGCCCTTTATTGATTAGGTGCAAAACAACATCAAGAAGTGAATAATAAGCATAATCTGAAAAATGTAGCTGCATGTCTTGCCCTTGTAAACATTTACTATTTAATGGTGTAATTGTACTTTAATCCTTCACATCATCTGATATAACTCATTATGTGTTTTTCTCTTAATTAGCAAACACACAATCCAAAAAAAGCAAAGCTCAGAAAGTTTGTACGTACCATAAAAACTGAAGCGAAAATAGTCTTAAAGTAACCAAATATTCTCTCTTTGGATGCAGGCTTATCTTTTTAAAGTCAAAAGAGAACTTCATTGGCACAGGGTAGGAAAAAGAACTCCATAATTCATGACAGTACCAAGAAAAAAAGTTCTTCTCCAGGAGGACTGGAAAGGGCACTTTTATTTATCTTCTGGACAGACAAAAATAGTAGAACCTAGACCAGATATGCTGTAATTAATGTATCCAAAGGTCAACAGGCAATGGTATTTATACAATAGATGGGTGCAGACTATGCTGGTTATAGTATTAATCACCAGTATTTGAAAATAGCATTGTTTTCTTACTAGGTAAGAACTTCAGAAAGTTTCAGAAACAAAAAAGAATTCTCATACCTGCCTGCTGTTCTTTTTAACCAATTGCTTTTTAACTCATGAGGTGTAATATTTGGGACAAAAATGCCCAAGTTTACAGTCGCCCGGGACTGCCAAAAACAGACCCAGACTACCTCACTAGTTGTGTTGAGGAAACTAAATTAAGCAAGGGCAAACACCAACTGGAAAGTTGTCAGTTTACTGAATGAATGGCTTCATTTTACACACCAGTTAGAATATCTTAATCAGAATATATTTCTGTTCAAGGCCAATACTTTTACTACCAGGTGGCAGTTTGTTTTAACTGAAACTGTATTAAAAATGTAATTTATTTCCACTTTACTTTCACCTAACAAAAAGGGTTGTCAGATTCCCAGCCTGTCATGTTCAAAAATATTTAACCATAAACTTTCTCACAATGTTATATTTGGTGTTACCCACAAACGTTTATTAAAGCGATACTGCCAGTGTGGCTGCAGTTAAGACCTGAGAACGTTTCTATTAAGATTATTACATTAAAATATTGTCAAGAGTTTGTAAGAGATATAAATATTCATACATATACGCCCCCCCAAAACTTAGAAGGAAAGTTCCACATAAAAAGAAAAATTTAAATACATACCCAAAGTTGCCTGTTTGTAATTAAAATTTTGGGTTTTTCCTAAACGTCTTTGCTAATTTTTTAACTCTTTCACACTGTAATGTAAAATAGTTTTGTTTCAAAGCAACTGCCTGATAAAGTGCTAAAAGAGGTAATTCGCATGAACAGAAAGTAATTAGTCATTGTTTGCACAATGCTTTGAAAATATAAAACCCTATGTGTCAACTAGCATTAAAATATAATATGATTGAAATACAGAGATTTAACAAGCAACCATTGCATCTCACACTCGAGTCCACACACAGAAATTAGTACTACACTGTTATTAATGCACAATCACAATATGTGAATAATAATATTCTTCACACGCAGCCAGAGCATGCATGATAATAGTGTGTACTATGAAAGTTTACTATGAACAATAGGCAACACGTGATAGAAAAATAATCCTGCTAGGGATTCATAAAATAATACTGAATTTACTCGATCACCGATAAAAACATAATGCAACCCACAAAGCTATCATATAAAATATGCTAAAAATGCATTCAAAATATAAGAGGATAACCTGGCTGCATCATAAGTGTTTGATGCCAAAAGAAGTCTCAGATCTCTGAAGTTGTCATTTACATTTTTTTTCCTTTATTAACATTACTATGAAATAAAGAAAAAAATAAAGCCATACTCTCACACGCAAAGATTGCCCAGTGTTATTTAGAGTCTGTTTTAGAGGATCACAGGCAAAACATGTAAACTTAAAAGCTGATGCAACTTTGCCCTTTACTTACTTTGTTGCGACTACGTATATGCAAAGTTTCAAACAGAGAAAAGTTATTATGTGTAACAAAAAAAAAGCGATAATCAGACAGACCAGGGTGGATTATGAACTGACTGCTCTTCTCATATCTAATCTCTCTTGGTCTTAAAAAGGTGAAGCAGACTTCTGTTGCCACAAACAGTCTGAGGATTAACTTGTATATAGGCACTGATGCACTACTGAACTCCAGCATTATTGATTCTATGTGGCAAACCTCAAGCAGGTACACATTTTTCAAGAGGAAAAAAGAAAAAGTCTTCCCCCCCACCCCCCCCCGCCCCCTACAGAGAAAGGTTCCACTTGTTTGGTTTGACCACGTTATTAACAAACTTTCATTCAGTGGTTAAAAAAGAAAAAAAAGACAATCTTTCAAAGTGTTGATATCATTTCCAGTCAGTCTTGTCAGCATCACAATTTACAGGAAATAGTTGATGTTCTCAAACAAACCCTGTATTTACTCATAGACCCAGAGCACTTTAAAAAAAAAAAAAATTCCTCACTCTTTTGGAGGGCTTTTTTTAAATGTCACTCTGGTGGAATATCTGAGAGAGCTGTCTAACCTAACACACATATTGTGAACATGAGGCAAACACAAACTGCAGTTCAGAGGACTACTGTAACTTTTATTCTCGTTTTGTCCACGTCAGGAACTGCCTCTTACCACTACTTTCCTTTGCTGCCCCTTGCATTTTTAACTCTGGCAGTCTTCTCTAAATGTTCAACTTTTCCTAAAACCAACAGGAAAGTAACATGATGCCACCAACATCCATAGGATTCAGTTGCGCAGTTGAAGACGACTGCCTGAATGGCAAGGAAGTTTGATGGTTCCCTGAGAGACTTACTGAACTCGATTAAATAAAACCTGAAGCATATTAAATTATTGTTTGTTTTCATCAACATTCAAAATGCGCTGCGTGCTGTAAAAGCAGCGAAGGCAGCATGGTCCGCATAATAGTTTACACTCTTTTTACTAGAACGTATTTTCCCCTCGGAGGGGATTTGTCGCCTTGGTTCCCCAAGCGTGCTGAGGTGCCCCTGGCTCCAGCCCTGCCAGGCAAGGTACTCGCACTGGCGGAGGAAGGAGTGATGGAGGGGAGACGTCTCTCCACTTCAAGTCATCACTTATCCCCACAGCTCAGTCAGTGCACTTGAGAAGTTTGCCATTTGCAGATAGAAAATACAACCGATTGTGAAAAAAAGATCAAATATAGAAAAGGCTAGCGGGCCCCACTAGAAACCGCGTAGGAGTGCCGGGATGTCTGAGCGCCTTGATTTGCAGCAGGGAGGCAGATAAACAAAGCCCCCGAAATGTCAAGCCCCCTTGGGGAGCCGCTCGCGTCCCAGGGCAGCGCGGCGGCGGGCAGCACCCCGGGCCCGACCCTGCCCGGCCCCGGCCCCGCGGCCGCTCAGCCCCGGGCCGGGCCACCCCGGCGGCCCCGGGCGCGGAGCGCCCACCGCCGCGCAGCCCTCCGCGCTGCCCCTCCATCCCCGGCCTCGCCTCCATTCATTCCGCCCTTCCGAAAAGCAAACGCGCGGATAACTAAAGCGGGGAGCAGCCCCCCGCCGGCAGCCCCCGGGCGGCGGGGACGGGGCGGGGGGGGGGGG
>JAYKAV010003221.1:2325131-2487223 GCA_035582835.1 Phoebastria nigripes | reverse complement strand
GGCCGAGCCGGGCAAGCGGAGGCCGCGCAGGGGGCGCGTGGCCCCGCGGCCGCGGGGACTTCGGCTGAGTGGGTGCAGGAATAGCCCGCAGGCCACAGCCGCGGCCCGAGCGCGGCCCGCGGGAGGTTGCTCTGCCTTCTGCTGTCATTTGGACCGACTGCTGTACTGTGGGATTAAAAAAAAARGGGGGGGGGGGATAAAAGGCGCGACCCACGCGCGGCAATAGCTGCCTCCCTCGGGAGATCCGAGCTCTGCGGGGGCCACGGAGGATTGCTTGGGGAAATGCGGATTTAGTGTCATCTCTCTCGTCCCTTCCCCCCCCTTCTGTGCGGGTGTTGAGGCGGATGGAGGGACACTTTCCAGGTTTTGGGATGAATAGTCCCCGTTACTGCCTGCTCTTTGATACCCATCGCAAGTCAGTCCCAAGCTGCTCCGAGAAAACCCTCACAACTTTTCCTGCTTGTGCAGAACCTTTTCAATTCAAAATACTCCGATTTCTCCTGTGCTACAAATTGCCAGAAGTCTGTATGTTAATGTAAAAACACTCTCTAAGGAGAAGCAGTACATAAAAGGTTCCTGTGAAAGGGTTTTAAAATCCCAAATATAGTAGGCGTTAAAAACTATGTAAACATTTGTTGGGCATTTGGACACAATTTTTCTGCAGTTAGGTGACTTTATATGGCGTGTTTTTCCTCCCATGCAAGCCGTTTTAAACTGATTTCACATTAAAATAGATGCATTCTGGTTGCTTGCAACTACTAACACATTATTCAAGGGAGAAGCTGAAAAAGAGTTAAATCATTACAGTGTGAGAGATGAAGCTGCTTCCCCCCAAATGCTTGAAATGACATAACTTTTTCCTTACAATTTTATTCTCAAATACATGGTGAAATGTAAAGCGTAAAATCTTCAGAGATACACGCTGACGCAAATGAAACCCTACTGTAAAATGTATGGCGTTTGCAGCCCTCTCTCCAAACTTAAACATTCTTCATATATGTTTAGTATAATCCACTGGCAGATTTGTAAAGTAATTGCTCATGTAAATCACCCAGTAACACATTTCCCCCTTAAGTTCTTTTGTAGGATTGTCTGATAAAGCACTTTATGAATAGAAAAGCAATAATTCACATGCAAGAGGTGAACTTGTCATGTTGAAAATGGAAGGTAAAATATAGTTGCACGATGAGGCACACAGTAGGATCCCCGAGACGGGGAGAGGAGAACTGACAGATTATGCATGGGACTCCCTCTATACCCATCAGCAGAAAATCAGTTAGGAGCAGTGGAGATGTTTATATATGGAATGAGAAGAAAAGTAGTATCAGAATTTAAAATTCGTTACCAAGTCTGCTCGATACTTTAGTACCGGGGCCATGCTCGGTAGCACCTCACTAATGTACACACAGAGAACCTTTCCTGACTTCGTAAACCTTTACTTTTTCTCAAGCTGCAAATGCCATGGCTGAATCACAGTCGAAGAGACAATCCACTTTCACAAATTCTAGTCAATGCAGAATTCTGAAAAGCAAGTGGTTTTGTCCCATTCGCACCTATTTGAACATGTTCTTCTCTGCAGTTTAGATTTTATTATTGTTACTGAGTATGTCAGCCCCGAGTGACGGTTCACTTGGCAGATGTCTTGCATATGAAGGGTTAAAATCAGCAGGTATTTTGTCTGATGACTTGGCTAAGCATCTTACAAGCAGGGCTTGAGTGGAAAATATTTAAACAAGGGTTATTCCCCTTTGCTTCTCTGCTCTAGTGAGACTTATTAATGTCTTTTTATTTTAAACCAGGAAATGATGCCCCCCACACCTTAAATCCCAGCCAGTTCGTATGTGTGGCTGCAGCTTTCCCAGATTTTATTCACATTATGACAGACACACCGTGAAGAAGATCGATAGCAATGAAAGTGCAGGTTTCAACACGTGTAAACCTCGATAACAAACACACCTTTTTTCACCTGTAGAACAATATGAGAGATGTATTTTTAAAAGACATAAGCCTCTCTTTGCATATGCTTTTAAAATGAAACCGCAAAAGCCGTTCATAAGCAAAGATGAGAAGGACAAAATATGTGTTCATAGTTTCAAGTAGACAACTCTAATGAAATACTGTATCTCTCAGAAAAAGTTTGTTACCGTATCTTTGCAAAAAATGCTTGCATGATACATTCTGCATTTCAAGTTAAAATAAAGCAGATCAAGAAGACGTCAATATCAATCTGTTTATATTCACCACAAAAGAACTGTAGAGAACTTAATAAAGGCAAAAATATTTTCATAAACTTTTTCAGGCAAATTATTTATTTATGAAATAATTTACAAAGAAAATTTTTACCTCATGGCTTAGATACATTGCATATGCTTATGATTGACACAATATGTTCAGGCTCAAAGGCCCGTATAGCCTTTTTTTTTTCCTTCTTTTTTTTTTTTTTAATCCTAGCAGGAATATTTCAAAACAACCAACTAATTCATGAAGTCATACAGTAATTGTTTGACAGTTGTTTCTAATATAGAAAAATAAGTTATGTATATTGTTTTCATTCAAATATTTGTTGATTTGTTGTTAGAATCCTTTGACGTTGACATGCCACAAATTGCATTAGGAGAAATATTGGAGATTTATTTTCATTTATTATCTTCTGCTGTCAAACATTTGCAAAACCACTTAAAGCAAGTTTTATTTCATTTTATTCGAAACTCATAGTCTGCATGATAGTAGGTGGTTGCTGAAATAACAAGTCCAGCTTTCTGTGACAGATAAGAGCTGAGGAAATGAAGGAAAAGCAGCAAAGCGAGAAGATGCAGAGAAAGTGCTACTTTCACCGAGAGGCATGAACAAAGTAACTTCTAAATAAGCCTCCATTTTTTTTTTACACTCAGGCACATTCTCCATTGAGGGAGAATACAGAGGCCAGTCACAGTTGCTTCTTGAAGGAAAACAGTATAACAGTCATTGTTTATCAAGATGACATAACATGCCATTTATGCCTTTATTGTTTAATGCAGTTTCTCTTTTCTTGTAGTTTACTCAGCGTAGATACAAAGAGGGATTAACAGTTAAGCATAAGCATACTTGTTTTACAATTTCAGCCTTTTAGTGCATAACTTACTTACTTAAAGTACTAGAGCCTATAATCACAATGATTTTACCTGATGGAACATGCATTTCAGAAATATAATCCAACTGTTTACCCTAACACGTCATAAATTGCAATTCTTTACAAAAACCTCAGAGATTGACATCCATTGCTCTTAAATGCCTGCTGCTTTAGCACACATCATCAAGAAAGTATTTCTGTATTATTCTCCCTCCAGTTGGTAGTATATCACATGAATTCTAAAGACCATTTTCTTATACTGTCTTCGATAATGAGCTTTTTGAGGAGCATTTAGTTATGTGTCTGAGGCACTCCAGTGTGAGTTTCTTGGGAATATAAACACGGCAACTTGCAGGGTTTCTGCAGACCCGCTTCTTTTCCTTGCACAACTTTTGTGACATGAAATCATCGGGAAACTTTTGTTCCCTTTCTTACACCCTGCACAGAGTCAAGTTTCTATACTTGAAGTTGTGCGCCAAAGGCAAAAAACTACCACCGATTTTCAAAGAAACGGGACTGGGGACCCTAGCGATGTGGTTGAAACGTCTCTGAAAAGAGATTATGCGTTGTGATAGACAGGGCAGCGCTGAGAACAGCCAATGAAACAGCATGCAACAGAAGAGCTAATACCATGGCATCATCCCAGATTCAACAGATGTTTTCTAGGGGGATTGGATATCTGGTAATGGGAAATGGAACCTTTCTCTTCTATGTCACTGGTTTTAACACAGGCCAGTAGTGATGGAAAGTCAATAATATCTGGTGCTTGTTTGGTAGCTTTCTCCACTGCATGGTAGAAAAATGTCCTCCTGACCGTAGCGCACCACGGCTGGCCGCGACTCCCCAGCGCCCCAGTGGCACTGCCGGCAAAAGGGCCTTGCACGGAAATGCCTGGAAACCCTTTTCCCTCTGAGCAGTCTCCCGGGGAGGGATGAGGAACACTGACCGGGCATAGACTGCTCCTGCTAATGGTGTGTCTGCAGATAGTTAAATAACTCTGGCAGCCGCAAAAGATAATTTATCACTTTACACTATCGTAAAATCTACTAGAAAATTAAAAATGCTAAAACACCAGACTCCCTGAAATCATTTACATGCAGGAATCCACATAATTGTATAGATTTTGATCTTAAAAATGCTATGTAAAAGGCATTCATCCAAAACTCTGAAAAACCTCACATGCACATACACATATATGGAGTAACATATAATGAGTGTCTCCCAACAAATATCAATAAAACAGGTGGCAGCGTTTCTTCCCACATTTCAACCACAAGTTCAGCAAATCAAAACAACCTGAGCCCCCTGTCCTGTCATCACCCCCTGCCAGACAGAGCCACTACCTCTCCCTGCCTCAGTTCCATATTCATCTTCCCTCCAGCATTTCCAGCATTTCTGTGAAGGTTAATCTGGATCAGTTCAAAGTCCATTGAAGTCAATGGGAAAAAAAAGCTATAAATGAGTTTAGTAATCTTTACATTAGGTCCTATATGCAAGTATTTTTCAGTCTTATTCCTAAGGTTCGTTGCTATGAAATTGTGGTGTTCTGGACATAACAATATTAACACTCACTACAGTATCTTCTAATATAAAGCAACAATTCTGTACAATTGAGGTGTTTGGCTCAAAAGGAGTTTTCTTTCATTTGATTTCTTGTAAATAGTTTTTTTCTTTTCCATTTATGACTTCTCACTGTGTTCAAATCTTTATTTTAATATGACCGACTACAAGCAACTTGTTTTTATTGCAGAAAAGAATTATTTACATAGATACTGATGCGAGGTCTCAGATTAAGTTTAGAAAAAGGAAATATCTTTCAAATATATATATATTTCACTTTGCCAAAAAGTGCACTTTCCATTCCAATATGAACATCAAATGCATACCCACAATATATGGCCCAGGAGGTGCAGTAATAGCTATTGGGAATCTCAGACCCACAATGCATTGGTAAAATTACCAAGATGCTGTGACTATTTCCAATTACAAGTGGGGGGAAAGTCACACAATGAAGGTAAACATGGCAGTGTAACACATGGTCTTTAGTAGTCTCTACCAGTCTCCTATGAAGCTCTTTCAAGCACACACACAAGGACATGCAAATAACTACATCCAACCAAACCAATATATCTAACTTCCAAAGCGTGCAATGCTTCGTGTAAGGAAGCGGCTTGACCGTAATCTGACTTTACCCTCTGTATCATGAACCAGTCCATCTTGCAAAGATGTGGTCTGATGAACCACTGTGTGCCAGGAGTGATTACTGGTAGGCAGAAATTTGCCTTCCATCAGCTCCTGAACTTGGACTGGGGGATTTTTAGAGCAAAATGAAGAAAGGTCAGCGTGTTCACAGAATCAGAGAATCCCAGAATGGCTGAGGCTGGAAGGGACCTCTGGAGGTCATCTTGTCCAATCCCCCTGCTCAAGCAGGGCCACCTATAGGCAGTTGCCCAGGACCCAGTTCCTCCATTTGGAGACTTCATAGTTCTCCAGTAGTCTGCACAATTGCTATAACTTGTTCCTGAACTGAGACAATTCGAAGGAGCTTTCTAATCTAAGTGAGAAGCGCACCCTGACCCGCTTTCTGTCTGACCTCTGCATAAGAATAAATACACATCCACAACTCTGAAATTTAAATATGATACCTCTTTTAATGCTTAGTCTTTGGAAACAGGTAACCTAACAAGAATGCCACCTTGGTTAACACTAAGGCTTGTTGACACTAAGATTAATATAAACCACGTCCTTTAGTTGTGAAATGGCAGTGCCACTGCCTTTGTTGAAAAACATGAAACAACTGTAGGCATCCTTTAAAGTTATTCAAGAGCTTGCTTAATTTTCCTCAGTGGTTATCAGTCTTGAAAGAGAATTTCTTTGGAAATAGTCATTCCTTTGGAAGAGCACATCAACCTACACAAGTGGCAGCAGCCTTAGATCACTTGGTTCTGCTCTCTCACTTAGAAACCTCATTTCTGTTCGTACCTCTCACTCTTCAGGAGCTGGATCACATGCCCGTACACAAGGTTTTACTGAGCACAGCGTGAATCAGGCAAAAATAATGCTGATGGATCAGCATTCGTTTACACTTGGGATCTTGATGTGGTGAAGTGCAGATCATGACCCAGAAAACATGTGTGTCCTTGTCTACTTCAATGCCTGGACAAACTGATCCCACAGAGGGCAAAAAAATAGCCTTTACTACTTCAATTTTTTTTTTTTCCTCCTTCCTGACTCCACTGCTTTTAGTTCCTTTCATTGCTCACATAAAACAGACAGTTACCTTATGACATACTAAAATATTTATGCGTTAGACTTCTTATTTAACAATGGCCAGAAACACCCTTAATAGGCTGGTGAAAAAACCTGGATAGTTTTGGCAATTTTGCTGTATATGTTTTTTTTTTTCCCCCACTTAGCATATGCATCGTTGGACAAAAAAAACTAAACCAAAACAAAAAAACAACTCAAACCAAGTAACTCATCCCTGACCAATCCCTTCCCCCTTAGTTCTTTAGCATTGCAAAATACACTGATATTATTGACATTAACATACACATTGAACTAAGGATCATTAGCTATTTTTAAATAAAGGAAATAAAGCTATGTACTACATTATGACTAATATATGAAAGAGTCATTCATACAGTGACTTGTAAATAGAACATTTGTGATTAATAGCTTTATATTTGTGGAAAGAGGCATCTTTTTGAATGACTGGTGTGTAGGATATGGGCAGAAAATAATCTGGGCTATTTAGGAATCAAAGCAGTAAAAACAAATACGGAGAATTTGAAAGATATATCTAAGAAAGGGCTATGTGACCTTCATGAGCCCTTAGTCACAGAAGCCAGAATGGCT
This sequence comes from Phoebastria nigripes, assembly GCA_035582835.1. Classification (NCBI taxonomy): domain Eukaryota; kingdom Metazoa; phylum Chordata; class Aves; order Procellariiformes; family Diomedeidae; genus Phoebastria; species Phoebastria nigripes. Next base: position 2,480,256 of record JAYKAV010003221.1, on the reverse strand, counting down.
TGCACATAGGAAGCATCCCTGGAGGTAATTGTACTGGTGCCCTATTTCTCCTTGTCAGGAGCTAGAGACAGCCCAACTAGCAATCCAGAAATGCAGCAAGCAAGCTGCACACTGTGATGCAAATTCAGATGAGTAAATCCAGTGCACTGAAAAATGAACTCCTATTTTTTGATGAATGCAGGTGATGCAACACACAGAGTGAATCCAGACCAGCAACGGGGTGTGCGTTCTCAAGAGCAGGCACGGAGAAGAGAGAGTAACACCTTGGAAAGGCTAGAAAAAACACACTTTTTGGAATTCTACACATCACTTCTTGATTTGACTTTCAGGCCTAGCTGAGGGTTTGAATCAAAAGAAGGGACCCAAGTATGAAAATGGAAGTGCCTGCCTGAAATAAGCTATGAAGCTTTTAGGGAGATGTGTACACCTAGGCTGCTAATTATGACAAGCAGCCCAATGAGGCTGTTAGACAGAGAGAAGTAAACAAAAGGATGCATCAGAGAAAGTAGCACCTCTCCTACAGCAAACTTCAAGTATCATTCAGACTCTTGAAGAGATGCTTTTTAACACAATCTGTGTAAGGACAAAGTCCTTTTTTCCCTTCTGCCATTATTGGAGATATGCAAGCATTAGAAGAAAAAAAGGCTACTTGGGAAAGGCTCATGCATAGCAAATTTGTTTTCCCCCTTCCCCATCAACTGTAATTACAACCATTCAGACAAAGCTGGTTTTCCCAGTAGGACTGGCTGAAAACGCACTTCATTTACATGGCCTAATTGGACTTTTTTGGCCAAGGTTGTTCTATACACTGACACTAGGACTAGGTACTTAACATTGAAAAGTACATTATTGTGGTATTGAAGTTAAAGATTTCATTACTTTGAAGTTAGAAAATTCAGAATGAAGGTGTCTCCTTTAACATTAGTGCTTCAGTAGTGTGTATATGCATAAGAATAATATTGGTAATTATATTGGCCCCAAACAGTTAAGAGTCTGCAAATTAAACAGGCAGTAATTTTATTTTCTTCTTTCTCTATGGAAGAAATAAAAAAGAATTTAGCTGTATATGCTATTACATGAAATGTTGGCTATATAGTCCTGTGGCCTTCAGAAATCAGTACAGTGAGCAGATCAGCTGATTTGTGAAGATCTACTACAGAAGCGATTTAGGAAAAAATCAGCTTGTTCTATATTCTGTTATTTGCATTATGTAAGAGTTGGTTATTTTTATCTTTTATTATTTTGTTTGTAACTATCTTGGCTCACTCAGCAAGACACATAGTTCATGAATATGTATCTTATAACCTTTTCTAAGCCAAGTGCACATGTTTAGTTTCAGGGCCTTCCATATTGTTCATGTCCTCTACAATCAGAGAGGTTTTGCACAGTCATCAGTGCAAACTCAAGCCATGTCTAGAAAGAAAATTTGCATAAATATTTCACCAGGCCTTAGTGTAGACAAGGTTCCTGCAGCTGAACCTGTTTTTCAGCATATTTAATTGCCACAGTAATTAGAACATGAGGGCTCAAATCCACAAAGATATTTGGGTGCCTAATTCTCATTAATTTCAATTGAGACATGGCACTTACATCTCTTTATGGACGTAGAAGACACAGAAACCTCAAGAATCTTATCTGTTCTAAAAGTCCCAGACAAATATTGCTATCAGCTTCTTCAGAGCAGCAGGAATTTTATTTTAATTCCTGATGAAGGTACATCTTAAGCACAGGAAATGATATGATAACAATGGAGGCAGCATTCGTCTCTTGCCTCCTTTCCAGCCATCCAGCCCTTTCGAACTGCAGGAAGTTCCCAGATCATGGGGTGCTTTAGGAAACTCAAAAAGCAAAACAAGATATTCTCTGGTGACCACTGGAAAATGAGGCTGGCAGGTTATGCTCTTTTATGGTCTGATAAAAAACCTCAAAGTTAGTGGGAAAAGCATGGCTCTATACCCCTACCTAATCCTCAGATGTAAAGAGAAATCATGATCACACCTCCAGACGTGAGCCCCTAAGACTGAAGTTTCTGGACCTGCATGTGACCGTCCAAGTCTGGGCTGATGCCCAAAGGCTGGACCTGCCATGCTGTCCTTCTCCTCCCGGCCACACGTCCATATCCCTTTGCTAGTGCTGCGCCAAAATTCATGCAACTGCACTGAAAGCCGTAAAAGGGAACTGATCCAGTAGAAAATGACCTTTTTTGTCTCTTTTATTAATTGCCAGTTCAAAAATACAGTATCTGGGACAGGGAAAAGGGTGGAACTTCCTTTTTTGATAGGGACTTTGTCATGAAACAGCCAACCTTTGGAGGCATGTCTCCAGAGCCACCTGTGCGGGTGATGGAGAGAGTGATGACTACCATCAACTGCCCTCTGAAGGAGTTTCTCTCTCGTCATCCCTAACTACTGAAGAAGCCCAGCCTCTTCGTTTAAGCAACTGGGGATGTTATTTATGTGATATGAATACACACCCAGAGTTACATGATTAATCACAACCTCCCCACCTTTCTGCTTTAAAACTTCAGTCTGAGCTTCGCCTTGATAAGCCATGTAACTGTAATGATACTTGCTAAATAAATGTAGAAAATAGGGCAAGCATATCTCACAAAGATAGAGCTTAAAGCCAGAAGAAACCATTACAAGCTCTGGTTTGCCTTTCTGCATAATTTTGGCCACAGAACACTCAATACTGGCTGTGCCAGGGCTGTAACTGCAGTGTGAAGATAGTATATCTTTCTAAAGATGTCTGTCTTGATTTAAAGACTTCCAATGGTGAAGGATTCACTGCACTCCTAGGTAAGTTGTTCCAGTGTTTAATTACCATCACTCTTAAAAATGTCCCTAGCCTGACTTAGAATAACTTCAACTTCCAGTTCTACTTTGTTTTGTTTTGTTTTATTTTATTTTATTTTATTGATCTATTTTATCCAAATGAGACCCTCTCCTCCACTTATGGACTTATAGACCATAGTTTCATCACCAGTTACCCTTCTTTCCCATAAAACAAGCAGACAAAATTTCCTTCATCTCTCGTCCTGCATAATTTTAGTTACTTTTTCTGAGTCTTTCATCATTCATTTAAATACTTTTTGAAGTAGAGACACTACAACTGGTCAAAGGTTAGAGTTATTCTGTTAGCTTCCAAACTTTAGTGCTTATCTATATAAACATAAAATATCTGTCCAAGCAAGTACCCAGGGATTTTTTTTTTTTTTTTTTAAATTTAGACATATTTGCTGATCAACAATTGATGTTTCAAAATCACTTCTCACTGTTTGTGGAAAACTGATTTGTGCTTTGGGTTCTTCTTTTTTTCTTTTTTTTTTTTTTTTTTTTGTTAAAGCAATGAGAAGCTTTTTGTGATATGTTTTCTTTGATTTATGTGTTGAAATTGGAAGAAAATCTTTCAAGACTTTGAAAATTACTGAAGTAAGCACAGCATACTTCATCCTCAGACTTCTCATGGCAAAAGTCACTCTAGTCTAATTTACTAGAGGTCCTAAAAATAAAGGATTTCCTTTCTAATGGTAAGAAATAATCAGTCATTAGTTGTAGTTTCTGTCGTATGTCTGGGCAGCAATGTCACTAAATAGTACAGTCACATTTTTTACTGGCTATTATTACTCTGGCTTTAACGAGAAGATCCTAGGAAGGATTCTGCCTGCTGAGACACCAAGTTATAATCTTTCAAATGAAGCCAAGCTAATAACGATTCCCAGGGCAAGACAAATCTGCAGGCACTAACTAGGTTAGTGGCTATTACACTCTGCATTTAATCTTGAATATGATAGATAGGCAGGTGGGAGTGGGACTGAGGTGAGGATTTGAACAGCAAGAGAAACTGTTCCTCTAAGATGATAACAAACTTCTGACAGCATCTTGAATATCTTCATTCGCACTCAAGCCAAAGTGAGTTGAAGTAATTTACCCCTCTGAAGGAGCCAAAGGTAAGGTTTGCACAGCTTTTCTCACAGTGAGAGCCTCAAAGCCAGGACACCTGCATCAAGCAGGCTCACGGTGGGAAATCTAAGCGAGGAAGAAACGAGAAGTCAGCCCGTGCATCCCCTTGCTGCAGCGAGAGCAGGTCTGCAGCTGCCTGGGGCACTCACAGGGCACTGCGTGTGGCATTGCGGGGCAGCGCGTGTTTGATGGAGGCAGAACTTACTCCTCTCACACATGAATGTGAGGTGCTTCACAGACCAAGTACCCATTTGTGCACCAGTGTCAGCAGATTGCCACCCTTTCCTGTGCTGGTGGCCAGCGTTCGTGGTGCGCCCACTCCACTGGAGATCTGACACAGGTGACTAAGGCGCCAGGAGGACAGCTTCCCAGCCATCCCCGTGGCTCACAGACCAGCTCCTTGTAGGCTTCCAACATCTGACTGCCAACAGAAATGTGCCACAGCATGAAGCTTCAGCTGTGGGTGGCACAAAAACCACAAGCACGTCACTGTGCTACCAGGTCTCATTCCAGGCCTCTGCCATCTCTACAGCAGTTGTTAACCAGTCAGTCTCGGACCTATGCTCAACAAAAGGGGCTTGGGTGGTGCTGACTAAATGCATGTTTCTAGTTCCTCGTGGTTTTCCAGAGACTATAGTAGCTACTTTTGCTCCAATTTGAAGCCACTGGAGATTGAAGGTATTTGGCACCTCGGTCCTTATTGAGGACGAGGTTCCTGGGATGGCTGGGCATTCAGGAGCCGTGGGTGTCTGCCACAGAGCACATCAGCCCAAAAGGTGTTCGTGTATGCAGACGATGGAGGGGGATCACAAACACAAAGGACAAAATGGACAACACTTCCAGTGAACAGATACAGACGTCTGATCACTGAAGAGGGTGCCACGCTGGCACAGTGGCACATTCAGTGGCACATTCATTTCCGTGCTTTTCTCTTTTGTTTGTTTGTCTGGGCAAATATCTTAAGAAACTTAAAAAAGCTGAATTGTTTAAATGTCAAATATAAAATGCGACTTATTTTAAACAATGTGTGTGTTTCAACCAGCTCTTTGACATTAAAAAGGCAAAAACCATATTTTGTCTCACAACCTGCTTAAAGCAAAACAAAAAGCTAAGTTACAACTCCTTGCAAACAATGAAGGCAATAAATACAGTAAATTACTGTTTTATGTGAGACAATATACTCATGTTAACTGAAGCAATGGAATTAGAAAACAAACTCCCTCTGGGAACAATTCTCACACTCCTGTTTTAGAAGGAAGCAGAGTTTACTCGTAAATAATTTAATGCATTTACTCCTGCTAGACTGGACTGACAGGTCTTCTATATACTGAAGCTTTGCTTCTCTGATAATTGCAAACTTTTTGAACTGAGAAAGTTGTCAACTAAAAAGGCCTGCACAGTCACTGTAGGAGTATCTAGGAACATATAGATGTGATATATAACATACTCAGTATTACTGAATTTTGCTGTCATGCAGGTCACCACTTAATAATAATATTCCTTCAGACCCACTTCTCCTGTTTATGAATATGTAAATAATCTCCCATTCAAAGTCATATAACAATCTCTTAGCAACTGTAACAGTTGCTTACATGGACAAGCAATACAAAGGAAAAGACACATTATTATCTGTTTTTTTTTAATGCAGTTTAGCAACTAGAAGAAAAAAGGAGACAAAGCAGCTGAGTCTGTAAGCACAGTGTGATAACCTCTGCTGCACGGAAGTACAAAAGAACCAGAAGAACAGAAACAAGAACTGCATAAATTGTGATCCCTGTCACCTGCCTCAGAAAGCTGCCTCACAAAATACTGGACTTTGCACTTACATTTGTTTACATTTCCTCTTCATGTCTAATTTTCATGCCATGTTTTTACTTGCTTTATCTGCAGTGTTGATATATCTTCTCTCAACTCACAGAAATAGATTGGATTCAGAGTTTGTCAAACCTTCTGTTTTCAACACTTAGGTACAGAGCTATCATAATCAATGGCTTCTTCTAACCCCCTTCTTTTTGACTTAACCTTTCTCTATTAACCACTCAAATGCATCTTCATATGCATGCTATGTACCATCTAGCCCTAACTTCAACCTTCATTGTGGCTTTCCTTCTCACAGATGACTCTCAGGCATCAGGGCTACCCACAAATTTCCTAAGACCCGAGTAGAAGAGAACTTGGAAACTGGTCGCTTGACAGAGAGATGAACAGTAGGAATTTTGGCACTGATTTTTCCCAGAGTTTATTATTCACGGTTGCTTATTCCCTGAACAGTCAGGGCCAATCTTGGAGACCATAGGCACAGATCTGTCAGCATTTCAGAGCCTCCTCTAATCTAATTTGTAGCTGTGCAAGACTGCTATTTAGACTGGTCACTAAGTAGCTGCAAGCCTCGCTCCAACCTCAGGAGACGAGACCATTAGGAGCGTTGTGAAATTGCTGAGTAACCGTAGCACGGGGGGAGGCCAGCATTCCCGGCACAGCTCTAACACTTATTCTTCCTGCGGAGCTCCCCAAACCACTCCCACCGGTGCAGGAGTTACCACTCTCCCTTTGCTACTCACTGCAACCCGGCAAGCTGGAGGAAGATCTGATGCTGCTGCCGTTGCCGCTGCAACCCTCCCACGAATTCCAGCAGGGAAAGACAGTGAAAATTATCTGGGAATGAGCTGAATCAGCTTCTTTTGTGTCGGCGCCTTGGCCGCACCCGCTGTGTGGCCAGTTCCACCCAGCACTCATCAGCTTCTGAGTAGGAATTGGGGAAGGCTTGAGTGCTTGTGGACTTCCCTCCGTGCTGGGAGGGCGATAACCCGTGTCTGGGAGTAAAAGGACTAAATTTAGGTCTCTGCCTTGGGTTCCTCACAGGCAAAGATTGGATCTCACCACCTCCATAGGATACTGGAATGAGTTTGTAAAGGCCTTCACAAGAGATACAGTTGTGAGGTGCTGATTCTGCTCTGTTCAGGATTTACAGGAAACTGGCCAGTGGCTGTTAGTGCAGGAGGGCCTGGACTTGCAAATTCCTTGGTCAGTGGTTATGTGCCACATTCTTCTGAAGACTGGGAGAAAAGCACAAACCTCAACACAGTCATCTCGGGATCTGCCTCTGCAAAGAAAAAGAGCAGCCCAGCAGCTGGTGGCCCCCACCTTTTACACTTATAAATTAGAGATGCTTTAATGTGCTCCAGAACCATTTTACAACCATGATCCTAAAAGATCTGGGGCACACACACCTGAGTCTAATCACAGTGCCTTAAAACATTTTTAAGTATGAAGAGCAAAGGGTTGATAAATTGCTTTTGGACGCTCATCTCAAGTGTGTGATGCCAGCTCAGCAGCTATCACCATTTTCAAGTTGCAATATCTTTATCTCCGGTGCCCCACCCCAACAGGATTTGCACACAGTCTTTCAGAGGGGAGGAACATATATCTGCACTCAGGAGTGCTCAGGATAGAATCATGGAATCATAGAATAGTTTGGGTTGGAAGGGACCTTTAAAGGTCATCTAGTCCAACCCCCCTGCCATGGGCAGGGACATCTTCAACTAGATCAGGTTGCTTGGAGTCCCATCCAACCTGACCTTGAATGTTTCCAGGGATGGGGCATCTACCACCTCTCTGGGCAACCTGTTCCAGTGTTTCACCACCCTCAGCGTAAAAAATTTCATCCTTATATCTAGTCCAAATCTACCCTCTTTTAGTTTAAAACCATTACTCCTTGTCCTATTGCAACAGGCCCTGCTAAAAAGTTTGTCCCCATCTTTCTTATAGGCCCCCTTTAAGTATCAAAAGGCTGCAATCAGGTCTCCCCAAAGCCTTCTCTTCTCCAGGCTGAACAACCCCAACTCTCTCAGCCTTTCTTCATAAGAGAGGCGTTCCATCCCCTTGATTATTTTCGTGGCCCTCCTCTGGACCCGCTCCAACAGGTCCATGTCTTTCTTGAGCTGAGGGCTCCAGAGCTGGACGCAGCACTCCAGGTGGGGTCTCACCAGAGCAGAGCAGAGGGGCAGAATCACCTCCCTCGACCTGCTGGCCACGCTTCTTTTGATGCAGCCCAGGATACGGTTGGCCTTCTGGGCTGCGAGCACACATTGCTGGCTCATGTCCAGCTTTTCATCCACCAGTACCCCCAAGTCCTTCTCAGCAGGGCTGCTCTCAATCCCTTCAGCCCCCAGCCTGTACTGATTGTTGCCCCGACCCAGGTGCAGGACCTTGCCCTTGGCCTTGTTGAACCTCATGAGGTTCACATGGGCCCACTTTTCGAGCTTGGTAAGGGCCATGCAGCATCCAACGTCAAAGAAAATAGCAACAGCATGTTAAATAACTGGTTTGTTGTGTATGCTTCACATAGGTTATTAAGTGGGTCATCACCCTCCTATTGTATTCTTGTTTCCTAGAAATGTCCTGGAAYGGGCACATTTATGGTGTCCTGCTGATATGAATATTCCTACATTTGTCAAATACAGTACATTGCTGCCACTAATGTTTTAGCTTGTGTCTTATTTAATTGAATAGTCAAACTTGAACTGGATAGAGAATTGGTTAGACTTACTCTAATTTTTGTTACTTTAAATCTTTTAGGGTTTTTTTTGGTATGATCTAGAAGATACAAGGACTTGGTACAGAGACAAGAATGAGACACTGTGAGATTTTTCATCTCACAAAAAGAAATAGCTGATTAGGGTTTCACAGAGGAGCACTGCGATATGCCTGTCTGATATACATGACCCTGCGTTAAAGAGACTTTTGAAAGGGTTCCTACTGCTATTTGCTGGGTATCAAATTATGTATATGTGCTTATTAAGAGAATAACATGTGAGTTTGCCTATAATCATTGTAGCTAATATTATTATACCTCAAAGAGTAAATGTAAACATTTCTCAATACATTTTCAATGTGTTTACTTTGTTTATGTGAATGTACTTCCTGTGTAATTATGGGCATTTTCATCCCCCGACTACATATGGGCTTAAATTTACAGATAAGCTTAGTCTCATTGGTTTTACTGAACTACTGGAAGTTCAGCCAGTACATTTTTTTCATATGTGGGAAAGAAAAACATTTTAAATGTGAAAAAGCAATCATGTAACTACAAGAGGTAGCAATCAGGGCTTGAAACTCAGAAGCTCTGGAGGCACACACTGAAAATTTAAAAAAAGACTTGACTTGATCTCAAACTTTTAGCTCTACCCGGCCTCCTAAGGACTGGGAAAGTCCTTCTGATATATGCCTGAATCATGCCTATATTAGGGTGTTTTAATTATTACATCTCAGAGTTGTCACAAGAATACAAATATTCTCTATTACCACTTTCCGGAGTCGGAGACACAAAAGCAGAAATCACCTATAAATATTAAGCCTGGCAATATTCAAATTTGTGCATCTAGGGTAAAATATTCCTAGAGTTTAAGAACAGCATTAAATAAGTGATTATCTAATATACAATGGCAACATGGGCTTAAGTATTTTTTGTGATTTAGTTCTTGCTTCATCTCCAATAGCTGTGGTTTAATAAAGCGTCCAACCCCAATAAAAGTAATTCCTGTGATAGAAGCTATACCACAACACTTGGCACTTTGTTCTAATGTTAAAAACGTGTTCCATATTTCTCATGGAATTTGTTTAGCCTCTCCTTCCAGCCATTAGATCGCGTTATGTCTGCTAGACTGAGAAACCCTTTATTATCAAATTTTGTTCCCATCTGTATATATGTATTTCTATCAAATCAGACCCTTTGTGTTCTCCCATATATATTAATACCCTAGGAACCCTGAGCTCTTCTTCTTTCCACTAAATCATGAGCAGGAAAACTGGACACAGTAATTCCAGAGCAGTGGTAATTTAACCTTGGCAAACGAAGATTTCCAAAATGGCTTTTTGACTACAACATCGCTGTCCCAACTCATATTAAGCTGACTATCCAACTCAACTATCTAAGACTTTTTCAGACCATGACCTCAATTCTTTATGAATTACTTTCCTTGTTCTTGTGTTCACAACATTGCATTTTCCCATCCTGAAACATTTTGGTTCACCACAACTAGCTTACTAGGTCAGTCTGTACCAATGGCCTGTCTTCTGTGTTATTTATCTTCCTTCCAATCTTTGCACCATCTAAAATGTATAACTTTGATATCCCACCCAAGAAATTGCTAAAAGCGTTATAAGCAACAGGCCAAGATAACTGATGGTTGCAAAGACTCGGTAGAATCGGAGTTGCCCGATTTGTTAGTACAGTATTAGCTTTATTTTAGTCTTCTCTTTTTTCCCAGTGTTCCCTAGCCAACTCTTTAAAAGTTATTATGTACATGTTATTTGGACTTGCTGATTTTAAAATGTCTAATACTAGTAGCTCTGTTTATCATCATTCTTCCTCACTTTTAAAGTAGAAAGTAATCCATTAATATATAATACTATCCCATATTTTTCCTTCAAACATAAACCATACACACTTATTTAGCACTTTTGCTCTTTATTCATTGGTCAAATTTTGTTAGTAATCAATCAACACTGTCATTTTGATTCCGTTTGCCCTCAATACTCCTAACACATTCTTTTTGTTACCTTTTAAGTGCACTGACCCATTTTCTTCCTGAGTTCTTTTGCTCTCCATCTTGAATTTGTATACTTCCTGACTCATTTATTGTCACTGCTATCATCTTTCTGTTTCTTTGTATAAGCAGATAGACAGCTTTAGATACATACACGCTGGAAAAAAATTGAGGAGTATTTTATATTGTCATAATCTTTACAGAAGATTAAATTTCCCTTTAAGCCAGACTGTTTTTCTAATCTTCTAGACTTCCTTTTCAACTTGGAGAGTGGTGGAACCACTAGTAGATTCAACCAGTAGAACAACTTCTGGAATAGTAGATCAACTTCTAGTGCTTCTTCTGAATTATTGTTTGTATTCTTCTGTTTACTTCCCACCCCCACCCCCCCCTTCACACACAGAGGATTGTTTTCCATGTAGAAACACACATGGCAGCAGGGAGAAACCAAGGGAAGTACTAATGAAACGGAGGTATGATACTGAACATATAATTAGATGTGAATTTGTAGTGTAGCATGGCAGTAAAAGAGTGTAACTGGCGGAAGTATCAACTATGCAAGGGGATGTATAGTGCAAGATTATTTCCCTATAGCTCTGGTCTGACCATGGACAAATTATTATATTCAGTCTTGGGCACCTCCTTAGTAATTTAGAAGGAATTCAGAGAAGAGTGACAAAAGTGATTACACACTGATCAAATAAGACTGAGGCTATGGACACGTGAAAAGAGCTCAAGGCTTGAGCCTGGAGCAAGTTGTACCATTGCATCTCCATACAAAGAAGCTAAGYGTGATTATATGTATACAACACAATCTAAATGCATAACTCTGGACTATATATCTACAGAGAGTTACATTTAAAAATTTATGTTAAAAGCATGTTCAGGTTGCAAAATCAAGCATTCAAGTGGTAGGAAATGCCTGCGCAATTTTAATACAGTCCCTTTGTGAATATTCATGATGATACAGCCTGTAGCCCTATGATCCATCAACAATGTATTTTTCCATAGTCACATCCTGGCTCATGTTTACCTCCTCTTGTCTGATCCCTGTTTTGGTCTTCTGCTTGCCACAGCTCCTGCCTCCCCTACCTTTTATCCTCTCCCCCATCCTCTGCCTGAGACTTCTTCTGTTTGCCCATAATCCTTGCTCCTTGAGCCTCTCTTTTTGCTCATACCTCTTCCTTCTTCTAGCCTTCTCTTAGCACTTCCCACCTTCCTCATCTCTCCACATTAGTCAGATCATTCTTCTTTACCTCTTACAAACATCTTAGCAAGGGGAATGCTGAGAACACGGAAAAGCCCAATTTCCTGCTTTCATGCATGATATTCAGGCCCACAAAGGCAAGAACAGTTGGGACAAAAATTATAAAGGCTTTTTCTATGCTTTCAGCCCTCTTAAAGCAAGTTCAGTCACTCAAGGGGAGGCACAGTTGTGTCAGAGCTCTGCTGTTGTTAGGCTTGCGGAATTAAGGCAGAAATTTTGAAGAATGTAATCAGCATTACAAGGGTCTGTTAAACATGTGTAAGTAGTGGATTTTTTTTCCCTAGAATTGCATAGTTTGATAGGGATGTCATGGAATGGCAAAAAGCATAGGCCTAGTACTAGGGGTCGTCCTCCCCAGAAACTAAAAGTCAAGTGTGTTTTGCAAGGCATGTGTCTGTTACAGCTTCTGAAGAGAAAGGAATGTATTTTTTTCTCTCATGGTGGATTTTCTCCCCTTAATCCCAGTCTCAGAGAAGGCTGACTTGTGCTGTTCAATACTCTCCAAAGAAATAAGCTCAAGACATTCATGTAGAGAGTAAAAATTCTGTCCGAATGATCAAAGTTAGACTTAGAACCATGAAGCAAGACTTTAAAACAAGAAGTGATGGGCAGCCATAATTGTAGATGGGTATAACAGCCCTACCTATACCATTGAGAGAAAAACTGGCGACACAGTGGCTTAAGGGAAAACATAACACCCTACAAATATCTGGCAGGTAAAATGGAAAGGATGGACAGAAATTATTTAGGATTCCCTGAGTGGAAGTTATAGCATGAAACAGTGCTATGAAATAAGCTCATATGGGAACTAATGCAAACCCTTTAAATTTTTTTCTAAGCAAAAATATGAAGTGTAGCACAGGGAATCATCTTGCACTGAGGAGGAGTTGGGCTGGATGGTCTATTAGAATTTTTCCATCTCTTTCTTCTGTAATTAATGGTAGAAGATTTACCAGCGACCAAAAAGAAAAAAAAAGTTCCCTCACCCAGTTCATCCAGTCCCTCTCTGTCTCATTAGGTGGAGACTCTAGTCTCCTTATGTATCAGAAGAGAGAATGTATCGAGAAGACGAAGAAACATCTTCAGCTGATAAAAGACTTGCAGACCCTAATGGTGTAGCTGGCAGCAAAAGGCAGCCAAGCTTCTTCCTGTAACTAAGGAAAGAACATTTAATGGAAATTCACATACAATAAGATTAAAAAAAAAAAAAAAAAANAAAAAAAAAAAAAAAAAATCAAGACAATACCTTTACTGCTGTGTAATTTATGCAGTCACTTGAGAGGAAAAAAAAAAAGGAGTCCAACTGTATTTTAATGGCTACATTAGAAATGGACAGGTTTATAGTTTACGGCTTTTATACTGCTTCTACATCTTGTAGAGAAATATATTACATACATTTTCAGTTACAATTTAAGGATTTAACTTCTAATCTAATCTTCTAGGTGAAAGAGTCTTTAGGTCTCCACACCTACATTCTTTTGGATGGGTGAGGACAGCATGAAAAGTATCTCCTAAAAATTAATAACATACAGTCTGCTCAATTTTTCCATCTCACTCTTTCCTCCCTTCTCAGTTCTCTAAGAGACCCTTATTTTATGAAGTTAAATAACCTTAGTGTGAAACAACTTACACATTCTTAAAGAAAATTATTTCCTGATAGCAGGTTCTTTGATAACAGCCACTTCAGGTGGAGACAAATTCCTTTTGGGGATTAAATACATTTCTAAATAATACCTGATGTAACTCTTACAAAAGACTATACTCAATCATACGTGGCCAGCCTTCCTCATCTGGTAAGATACATGATAAAAACTTCTTCTGACCCAGAGCCACATGGCATTTAAAGCCTCTGTCAGAGACCTGGTGGATGGGGAGACTCTCAGAGTCGTTTATGGGTGAGAGATGGCAACCATTTCCCAAGTAGCCCAGGGCCAGAGTAACTGGGTGTAACGTCGGGTCCAAAGGTGATTTGCTGGTGTTGGTCACAGCTCACTCCTTTCCACAGAGGACACTCGAGTTACTTAGGAGGACCCATGGTAGTAAAGCCACTATGAAGAAAGCCAGAAAGACCTTGCATGGAGTCATACTCGAATGTGTGAAAACTGTATGTACATTGGGTGTTACAGGTTGGGTAGCCATCTACAAGGCAATATTTACAAATCTGATTGTGTGAGAAGTTTAAAACTATTACAGACAGAAAAAAAATAATTATGAAATAATAAATAATCTTGTTCTGAGTTAGAGATGGGCAGAATAGCACTAGGGTTCACAGACTTTTTTTCCCACCTCCCAGCAACTTTCAGCCTCTGTAGTGGCCATAGCGGTGGGACCTACTGGCATTTCTCAGTTTTGTGTCATGCAACATACCACTTTGAACTGGCCTGTGTATCACCAGTGGCAAATGTGGCATAGGATTGCTCCTGTCTGAGTTCAGATCATGTCCAGATTTACTGCTGAACAGATGAACCTTTGAGAACTTTAGCTTGAAAGTCTTTACTGTCTCAAATTCCATGTTATTCTATATTTTCTAACCTATGAGCTTTCCTTTCTGTATTATTTAAATATGCAGCTACAGATGATAAAACTTTTCAATACATATTTTACTTGTACTTGTAACTGCATCCCTGTTTGCCAAAAGAATTTCTTAAATCCACCTTCTTCCACAAAGTCTCTCATTGCTGATCTATATAAAAAGTGTACATCATGTTAACTCAGATTTATCAAAAAACCAAACCTGCTCAGCTCTGAGATTAACAATATTCAGATCACCATATGCAGTGTCTGTATTTAAGGTCTGTCTATCACAGAAGTTCCATATTCAGAAACTGTGTGTTCCTGTTATTTTCTACATTAAGCTAAATAAATGTGATCCTAAAATAATTATAGTTGCAAAAGCCTGAATCCTGAAGCTCACACAGTATCCTCATTGAGGCAAAAGCAAATGATATAAAAGGAGTTTTGAAAGAATAAAGTAGAACATTGACCAGAAAATGATGCCTTGATATTTGCTTCCTCTGGGAATCAAGGAGACATGAGTGAAAATCCAGGGGGCAGTTCCAGGAAAAGAATTGTTTCTCTTTGTGGAAGGAGCAGGTTTGCCTCATGTATGAGGAGAAGAAAGCTTGTAGCTCCCTATTCCTCAGAGCCTTTATACTGTGGGTGGCTGGTATTCCCCATCCCCAGCACTGCCGCTCTGCAGGGTCTGGAGTGGCTGGTGTTGGCCAACAACCATTGTTGGGCGCTTTTACCATCCATATGTGTTGATAAAATACCATAGGTGTGCAGACACAGGACCAAGGTGCTTTTGCAGGGGCAAATTCCCTGAAAATCATTATAGATAAGGGGGTAGGAATGGATGAAGAGCCGGTGTGTTTCTGGTTCCAGTCACCGCTACTGTGGGAGTAAGCACTGAAACTCCTAGCAGTCCCCCCACTTCTTAAAAGTCATCCCAGCTGAAACTGAGTCTTTGCAAGGTGTTGTGATTGGCACCAGGATCTGAAGAAGTGGACGGGAAACTGGTCAGGATTCTGCTCTCGGCGGTTTGGGGCAGGATTTCTCGGTATGTGGCCAGATAATAGTAGCTGTATTAGTACACAAGGGAGAAAAGTAGACCTGCTACATAGTACGATCTTTTTTACATCAACAAATAAATCATAATACAAAGACAGCAAGCCCCAAAGGTCTTTTATTCAGGTGTTGTAAGTTTTTTTTAAAAAAAAAAGTAATTTATCTCAGGTAGACTCTGTTTAAAGAAAATGTTCTTGGAAGACAACTCAGCAAGCATATTTAACATTAATGGGATTGGGAAGAATAATTTATGTACATTAGAAAAAAGGAAGCCCAAAAAATCATAAGAACTGAACACAAGCCAATTCAAAATTATTTAGGATGTTGTACAAGTTACAACAGTACATTCCGTGACTTGTAGCCTAATATCAAATATCATGAGGAGTCTTTACAAAATTAGAGACCAGACACTGCTCAGCATGTTAGATCTATGATGAATATGAATCAGTTCCCCTCTCTCTTCAGCCCTGACCACCGTTCCCATGCCAATTGACTGAAGTTAAACTATACAAATTAAATGCAAAATGAGAATGCAGTCAATAGTATGCATTCAAAAACATGTAACTTCAGAAATGAACACGAGATTGCTTCTCTTCCCCATCTCAGTCCCTCACCTACTTCTACTCTGCCAGGTATCATGTCATACTATATATTTTCTCAGGCCACAAGAAAGTAGACTTATTCTTTATTTATCTGTCAGAGATAGGCACATCCATAGTCTAAAATTCGCAATAAGACTAAATTTGGATTCCATTCCTATTGCAGAATGCCACCTTCCTCAGCGAATAGTGTACTTGGCAATAAGACAGCTGCTTCATATTTTTTTTTTCCCTTGGAGAAAGTCACTGTTTCAAGGTACATTAGAGTATTAGAATCTGGTCTTAGAATAATAAATAAAAAAATGCTGAAACTGGCAAAGTTCAAACTGACACATTTATAACAGTGAGAGTAATCATCCTGTGAATCAGATTTCCAAGGGATGTGGTAAATTTTCCATAATCAGGGATCTTTAAGTCAAGCCTGGATATCTTATTAAGAGGAATATTCCAATTCTATTATAAATCCTTAAGCCTGATGCAGGAATAAAGCTGGCTAGAGCTGTATGGTCTAACTTATGCAGGAAAGCAGATATCATAGTGATTTTGTGTGAACTTAACATCTATGAAAAATAATAGTAATGGTAAAAATAATAGCATTACAGCTATTGAAGTAGTTAAAGTTAGACACCAGAGTCCAGAGTTAGGCTATTATTTAAGCACTTGGTTTTCAAGGATACTAAGGGTCAAATAGCTTTTGATGGACTCTGTGGACAATATCCTATAGCAAACAGAAATCAAAAAAGGGAATTGTTCTACATCAATCTCTGAAAAAAAACAAAGCGAAAATAAATCAAACAAAACTGATGAATGCAAGGGAATTTCAAGCTCCAAATGCTGAGGAAGCATTTGTGAGCAAAGGAAAGAAAAATCAACTTCAATTTCAGGAAAGTAGCGGGGATCCTTTTTTTATTACAATTTCGTTTTTCTTTGGAGATTGTAATTCACTAGAAAATCCACTTGGCACTTTTTTCATCACTGCCATTTATAAAATGATGTTTTCTTAATGAAGATGATCTACTATGAGATGAAGGCAGGAAAAGTTTCAGAACAAACTATTTTCCTGAAGATAAAGATGGAAGTAGCAGTCCGTGGAGATCTAGATGGGGAGCTTTGGGGCAGAAATTTCAAAGGCAGTCATTGTTGGCCCAATGTTGTTCTTTCTGAAACCAGTGGAAAAACTGAGTGCTTTTTTTGAAATAATGTTCTTTAATGGAAGCAAAGCTAGGCCAGGGAGAAGTGTTTATGGTAATTAAACCTTTTGTGTCAACTACCCAAAAACTTTTCAAGTTTAATGGTGCAGTAGTAGACGACTATTATCATTCCCAAAGCTTTTCTTTGTGATAATTATTATAAATCCCTACCCTTCCCTTCAACGAGGAGGAATTTTCTTCCTCCTTAGCTCATATGTTCACTTTGAGTCAGAGAAAATAAGCCTAGCCAGATAGTCGAAAGAAGCATAGGGTATCAGATACCCCATTCATTTAATAGCACAGAAAATATTTTAAACTAAAAACACTGAAAAGAGCACTTTAACATACAATTTGACATCTCCTATTACCCTTTTCACAATCCCTTAAAATTTCAGAAAGAGGCATTATTACTTGAACCCTCTCAGAAATTAATTTCCATTGTGATACATGCTGTTTAATCACTTAACCGATGTCGACCTGCCATAATGCTGTGCCTCATAGCTACAGCCAAGTGAAACATCCCTCAGACATGGCAACCTGGGCTGGGCAAAGCACCAGGGCTCACATGCCATGTGCTGCTTCCAAGCTCGCTGGAGGATCCCTGCACAGCACCGCTTTGTACATCTTTAGTCTTCTTACAATACCAGTACATTAAAAAAGTATGCACTAGGGGGAAAGTACTGTTCTTATTCCCTTTTTACAAGCAGAGAGAGATGATAATAATTTGCAGAAGTGCTCATAACTATTATTATTTATTATTTGCACTGTGATAGCATCTATGAACAGTTTGTGGCAGAGCTGGAAACAGAATCGAGCCCTTGTGAGCACCAGTCAAGTGCCAAAACCACAAGTCCTTCCTTCCTCCCACACTGCATGTATTTGTAAAGAATTATGCTTTTTTTCAATTTTGTAACTGCTACAGCACTGTTAACCCCCCACCCCCCACAATATTCTGGTCTATATTTGGTTTAGGAAATTACAGTTTTTAAGGATATTTTCATTATATACTTTTTTCTCTAGATCAATTTAATGCTCTGTCCTTTGAAAAGGCCATGAATGAAGGAAAAGGAATTACCACATCACACTTATACATTCTCAGCAATTACTCATATGCACTTATTCACACATTCATGTGCACATAGTCACAAAACTCAACTTGTAGAAAACATTGATTTCCAGGGTACTCTCACAGTCTGTGACTGATCAAACACAGAAACCATTTAACCTCCCTCAGACATTACAAATACAAGTAAGAGGAAGTGAGAAAAAAAAGGAACTAGCAAAGTTTCAAACAATGGAGTCAAGAAAAAAAGCCTGTATACAGCTTTTCACCATGACAACAACAAAATGTGCGTCTTTTAATTTTCATTCCTGTAGAAAGCACAGATTGCTGTGGATCCTGCTTGCAAAATTCACTGTGGTGAAAAAGGCAGGAAAAGGGTTAAGTGAGCCAGGATAGGAGGAGCCCTTCAGAGTCTGTTAAAAGATGTAAATAACTTTTGTGCTGAATGTGGCTCTGATTAAACAAAGCCATTATTATTAGCTTTTTAAAACTGTAGGTCTGAAATATACGCAGCAACTTGCCAAGTAACAATGCCATGTTGCTTGTTTCCTATTCTTCTCACTTTCATCCTAGTTTTACCCTCTTTGCTGTCCATGTTATTCTCATTCTTAACTTTGGGCCCCATGCTGATTAACCCAGTGGAGCCCAGGTCCGTGACTTGGCTTCTAGAGGCTACTGCAACACGATGAGCATGTAACTAGTAATAATAATACTCTCCAGACACTTACCACTGGGCACGGTGCTTATTACCATGAGTAGTCTCATTGAAGTCAATGACACTGCTTTCTTCCAGGAGTAGTTACAGTGCAGTTAATGGCACTCTTCGTAGTGTAAACACCACACCCTATGAAAGTGTTTAAAATATCAGGACTTTATAAGCTATTCTGGCCAGGTAATCTGTCTTTATTTGTCCTGCTGAGCATCCCACGTGATTATGACATGATGTATTACAAATTAGAAATGCAATACCTTCAGCTGTAGGGTTTTTTCAGTCTTATAGTAGTTTCACTCTTTATAGAAACATGTCAGTTATGTTAGATCTAGGACTCTAAATGCATTTTTCTCTAATTTATCTATGTCCCCTTAAATCTTATGCACATTTTCCAATCAGACTGAAATTCAGACAACCATAATAGGACTACTGGATACAGTTAGTGCTTCAAGCATAGTGCTACTTGAGTCAGAATTTCTAAAGATGTAGCTGTCTTTGGCCTCAAGGAAAAAAAAAAGATTTTGTCATTCATTAAAAAAAGAGAAACTCTCAGCAGGGTTTTTTTGTGCATGTAGACGTGAAGATCATGCTGGAGCTACAATTATGCCCTAAGTAACCTCAGTCACTCAGTGTTTTTCTCAATCAGTATGTGGTTCCCCATTTTTTTTTCAAGGAAGAAAGAGTTGAGTTTCAGTAGAGTTTTTGGCAAAGTAGCATGTTTGTTTGGGAAGGACTATCTTGCACAGATATGAGTGATTTCCATTCAGATGGGGCGGCCAAAAGGATTCATGAAGAAGCCAGCCTTCCTTCAGCCAATTTCAGTGAAAATTGAACTACCCCGTATTCTGGGAGAGAATTGCTTAGAGGTAGGAAAGCAGGACGTGGCATAGCATTAGGAAGATGGGAGAGCCACTAACATGGATCTTCCTATTAAAGGAATTGAAATCCTACAGGGGTGGAGAACATCGTGTGTTTCTGTGTACGTGTGTGAAGCTGGAAGTGCTTCAACCTATATGTATACAACAGAGTGTGACAGACATTTAGGAATATCTTTTCAGGTGCTTAAATATTCCAAAATGCTGTAATGAGAGGAAAAGGAAAATGGATAGAGAGGAAGCTAAAATGATGAGGGGAGGTAAAATTGTGTGGGGTGGGCCAGAGTACCCAGAGGACAAGACAAACGCACTAAATTATTCAAGTGACTAAAACTATCTCCATGTAATAAAGCTCAAAAGAAGAATAGCACAAAATGATCACGCATTCCTGATGGAAAGATTTCTCTTTCATTAAAAAACAGCAAAAAGTAACTCAGCCCAAGTAGATCCAGTGGGAAAAACAAAGCAAAACAAAAAAGCCTTTGTTAAAACTGATTTATGTTTGCTTAGGGGTATTTTGTGCCCTTTCTGAGGATCAGGTGTAGCAAATCCTAAGCTTCTGAAAAGCAGGGAATGCATGGGCAGATGTCTCAGTTTAAATTTCTGAAATCTGGGGAATTCAAGTTTTAATTTACCTCCACCTGCCCTACACTCAAATACTTACTCAGGTCCATAGAAAGAGCATCACATCAATGATTTTTTTTTTTTTAATTATTTACAGTGCCTTCATCCTTCTGCAGATGACTCAAACACTTTTCTTTCACTTACCAGTCTGTAAACCCACAGACCACACACATCTCCCATCTAGCTGCTGACGATCTCAGTACCCTGCCGCTACTGTAATATACACGACAGTGCAGAAATGGGGTATATAGGCTCTTCCCAGGTGCATCAGTATCTTTTCCCTTTGAACGTGAAAGCAGGAGTCGCTCACAGGGATTCACATACGCACCTAGAGAGACACAACCGCTCCCCAGTCATCTCTTACCACAGTCACCGTCATGCCGCAGTGCTCCATCCTATCCTTCTATCCCTGCACATACAGGTCATAAACTGAATTCAGCAGAACCCCCCCCCCAGGGAATCCCCAGCAGCTATATGCAACTTCCAGAGGGCACAATTAGGCTGCAGGGCCATGTCATTTAACTCTTTGCTTCCCAGTTTTCCAAAAGCTGAGTTTTGCTGTGTCCTTGTTGTGAAGTGACACAAAAGGCATTTTCTTAATTCACAAAGCACTGTTTGTCTCTCAGTAAGTATATTAAATATTCTAGGGAATGACTTTATAGTGGGTATATTCATCAGCACGTTTCAAGTCATCACTGCAGAGCATGTGCAGAAAGCAAAACTTCACATTCATGATTGTGAGTATTTACCCCATGAGACTGATTTTAAGTGCTGTGATAATTTGATTACTGTGTATTTTCAATGAAAATAGTTCCAGTAACTTGGTGCTTCTTATAAAAGTACTTCTAGTGTGTATACAAATGAAGCAGCTATTCAGAGTTTGAGTGGTAAATACATGTAAGAGAAAGCAACTACCTGTTTTCAGGCATAATCTGCAAATAGAACAATAGGCAAAATTAACTRAAGTAAACAGGAATTAAATATTCATTGTGAAGAGCTGGGGCTTATATTATATCACAGAAAAATGCATAGATTTATCAGGTAACACAACCAGTATTTTTAATGACCCTTCATGGACCTGTAATGGCATACCTTGCATGAGGTACTTGAAGATCAATTAATAGTTAGGATGAAAGGGCCAAGAATCCACGCTGTCTTACCACCCTGAGGCTTTGAGTTCAGCAAAGAAACACAAACCTCGCCAGTAAACTTATCATCCAGGGCTTTGCAGCTGACAGTCTGTGGAAAGCTTGATTTAAAAGCTAAGTCTCAAGGTGTGCTCTCAAGCTCCCAGTGTGTTCGAAATAGGACCAGGTTCAGGTTTAGACATGCTGTCGGCAGGCAAAGGACTGGGCCTGCTCCTGAGGATGCCCAGGAGCTTCTCTTGGCACACTTAAGTGTTAAGGAACATAAAAGTTAGGAGGCATGTCTAGCCTTTGAGCCAGCTGGAATACGCACTTGTCTCAGCAGCACATTACCTCCACAACCCACATATACACTGCTTCCAAATCAGTAAAACAATAAATTCCTTTCAATCTCTTGTGGCAACTCTTCCTGAGCCGTTTTACTGAGCAAAGTAGACTGGACGGTGCATTTAATACTTGCTTAGTGACAAACCACTGTCACTTTTTAGGGTGGCAGGTAAGTGTATGCACAAGGTACCTGTTATGTCAGAAAGTAGGTCCTGAATTGAAATGATCCTACTGATGTTTACTTTTGGGAGCAGTGGGCAGTGGAAGGCTGCTGTGCAGCAAGGCAGCATCTTTCTGGCGGCCTCACAGCTGTATAATTCCTACCGAAGGTAATACACTGCTCAGCTATGCAGCACAAGTGGAAAGCTGTGAGCACTCAAAGCAAACAAACTCCCAAACTCTGTGAGTTCTTAGCCATTTTTTTTTCCTATGAGCCTGTTTTTTTCGTTTTTTCTTTTTCGTGTGGTTTTGTTTTTGTTTTTTTTTTCTTTCTTTGCAATACCAGTGTGGCTGGAAGGGACAGGCAATTTGAAAACAAAAGTTTATCTCTGCTGTTAATACCAGGCACTTAGATACTGCCATGAAATTATAGCTATTTGAATTCACAAATCCATGTTTACATGCAGTGAAGAGACAGCAAATACATATATACGACCTGAACTACACTTCTTAATGTAGTATACACTTAAATTTCGAGAGAAAATGCGATAATAAATCCCATGGTAGTTATTTTTCTAAGCTCATGACTTGTCTTGTAATTGTTATGCCCACGTCAAACATTTGAGCTAAACCTCTAAATGTGGAATAGGCAGCCTAATCTGATGGAAAAGGACAGTTGACAGAGGGGAGATTGCATTTGCATACTGGAGAATGATTCTCTTTTCCAGGCTGTTTTGTCCTTCCGGACAGAGTGCCGAAAATGATAGGTATAAATGATAGCTTAAATAAAGCTCAGTTTAAATTCAGATGCTAATTGTGCGACTAGACTGGGTATCAGTGCACATGCGCAGGGGACAGGCAGAGGGTTCTTTCCAGTCCCCATGTTTGAACTCGGTGGAAAAATCCATCTTTGCTTAAAGGTTACCTTAAGGAGACACTAATCTCTGACTACGTAATTATGACTTTTTGTGTATCTCTAATAAAATCATCTGTGTCCTTATTTTCAGCTTTAAAAGGAAAGTATTAAAAAGTCCTGACCACAGAAAGCTTTTTTATGAATATGACCCTTTGTCCTGGGTAAGTATTGCATCAGGGAGTACAGTGGCATACCTGTTGCTTAATTTTAGAAGGAAAAAGGTTTTAAATTTCACAGCAAGAGAAAATATTAATAACTTCATAGGGAATAGTTTCTGAAAATAACTGCTAGTGGAAAAAACAGAAGCATCCAGGGATAGTATCTAACATCCCAAGTGGATTATTAGTTGAGGATTTTAATTTTTCAGACCACCATACCTGTTCCCATAAAAAAACTGTTATCTGTTTTCTTAAAAACAGATATCTGTTTTCTTAAAAAAGTGTGTCATTACTGTTTCAGTTTTTCCAGCTTAAAAACAATAAGGAAACTACTTACCTAGCATTTAATTAATTTATGCAAGTTGTATTCATAGTAAAAAGTAATGATTGGAATACATCCCTTTTCTAAAGTCAGATGAATACTTTAAAACATAGGTAAGATAAAACATAATACTGAGCAAGTGTAACACATCTATGGTGGAAGACAATAGAATGTAAGTATTAATAGTAACCAATTCCCTGTTGCAACCGTTTTTCAAGGGAATACAGTTAGAAGTTAAGCATTTGATATTCTATGCTTATGCCAAACTTGCCTCACAGCAGATATTTTCCCACATAGAAACTCTAGTAGTGCCACCTTGGGATCTCCGTGGATCATATTATTCCCCTCTTGAAAACATTTTGGAGTTTTGCAAAAAAAAAAAAAAAAAAAAAAAANAAGAAAGAAAGAAAGAAAAAATAAAATTGACTGTCTCACTGGATTGAACCTCAAAGGCTTCTTTGACGCAAGTGTTATTTTGACCACGTGAACGTGGTTTCCATTTTTAAAAAAAACTATATTAAAACATGCATGAACAAACTGTCCATTGAACTTTAATGTTTCTTTGTTGCTTTGATGGTTAGCAGATTTCTGCTTCATAGATTGCCTCCTCCCCATACATTCTAAAAGTGAAATGATACATTGTAATTTGAATGATAATTTTGTTTTGATGATTTAATTGATAACAGACAGAGGAATAAAATCCCTGTTTTTCTCTTCCATGCAGATGATATAGCTACACTTCTTAGTAAACATCTGTATATAATTAAGGGATGTTGCACTAAAACTGTTTCTTCCTTACCTTTACCCTGGGGTTTTCTTGAGGCTCTGTAGGATAATCCTGGTTCAGGAAAGAAGATGTTGCCTCTTGTCATTCAAGGATTCTTTATCTTTACTTTTAGTAGTTTAGGTGCCAACTAAAAGTTATCTGCCCACATTGTTTTTAATGACGTCAAGACCAATCATAACACACCCCCTTTTTGTTATCTTTCCAAGAATCTTTGCAATCTTATCCGTTTATCTTAAAAAAGAAACCTTAATAGCTGTATTTTAGTGCACACAAGGTTTGACCTAATGTGTGTATATATTTTTGCAACTGCAATGTTATGTGAAAGACAGCAAAAATATTCAGTAGGATTGCTTCTAACCCAATTGTTTTATTGTGCAGTAATACCATATTTTTTAAGAGTTGCACATCTTTGTATAGACATGTAAATCAAAAGCAGACCAGGGACTGTTCAAACCTGCTCTGCCTATGTTGCACACAGGGAGTTATTCATTCAGTTTATCAGCCATAAAAATAATTGCACTACACTCAAAACTGCCTGACATCTTTTATAATTTTTAACACTAAAATGACCGGGTAAAAAAGAACACTACAATAACAACACCTTATTAGTAGAGAATTGCCACTGTAAGTTATAGTGTTTGCAGCATAAAATACAGTTGAAAGAGTTACAACTTCATATTAAAAGTTGTAATTAGGATTTTTTCTCCCTTTCTCCCCTATAATGCCTTAGCAATATCCTAAGTAGCATGTCTGTTCCTGGTCCTGGAAAAATGGCCAGGTGACTGCTATTGTCCAAATTTCCAAATGTTCTTTTTTTAATTTTAAAATTTAAAATAAAACAAGAACAAATTTTCATCAATACTTGGACTTCTGTTTCACACGCAGATATAATGACTGCTAATCTTTAAGCAAGAAACAAACAAATGTTTACACAAATGTATAAAGGAGAAGATTAGTGTGTGTGCACGTGCGCACGTGGAATTCCTCCTAATCTGGATGTCCTTTCTTCACCAGCAAAAGAGCAGTTACAAGTGAAATGCAATCTACTGTCAGTAGACTTGCAAAAATAACTTTAAAAAAATTTGGATGTCACAGTAAAATAAATAGACTATTTGATTAGATTTGTGAGAATGTAATTTGAAAATATTGACCTTTGACATCTGTGATGCTGCTTCAGAAGTTTTTAAAGCATTTTCCCAGTATCTAAAAGCCAGGAAAAATCTTGTGAAACTTCCTGAGTATGTTGTTCTTCCTTGCCATATTATACATAATAGATCTTGATACTTGTATTCACTCACGAAAATCTCAAGGTTCTTGATCATCTGCTAGTTTGTCAGCAGGAATACTTCCAAGGTTCTTTAGTAGTGATAGACTCCAAGAGACTATCTATCTGTGTTGCTGTTTGATGGCCATTCCAGGAGTCAAAACCATCATCAAGACTAGACAGTGATCTTGTAAGCATGGGCTCAGACATGCTGGAGGGTACCCTGAAGAGCACACGGGACCCTGCATGTCCAAGCATGCCAGGTAGATTAATTCCCTACCAAGTATGCCCAGATAAATAGCCTACAGGTTGATTGAGAAGCCGTCTGTCTGAGAGGCAGCCAAAGGGAGAGGATCTAAATAGCAGTGTAGCATGCTTCTGCTCAGGGTGCTCCAGAGACTGCTCTGCCTGAGCAATTTCACCATACCATAAGTTTTATATGAATTACTGTGTCACAGATATCAGATTTCGCTTTATTTTTTTATTTCATATGGAAAATACATTAGAAGAGGGAAGCACATGAGGTTTGTGAGAGAACAGTCTACTCCTCAATCCTTATCTTAGATTCGCCTGTCTGGATTCCACATACTTGACCATGGGTCGATAGCATTGACCATCTCAGCTCAGGAAAGGGTCCCAAATGTGAAGCAGCAAGGAGTTACATTAATAACCACCACTTAACAGTCTTGTTCCCTCAGGCCAACTGCATGATTACTGACAGACATATTTGCACGGTGCCTGTCAGCATCCATACCTGGCCTATGAATAAACAGAGCACTTCAGTTTCTAGCACTGACAGTTGCTTATTCCTTGAGAAGCTCATTTATTTATCACCTCATTAAACTAAAGAAAATGAACAAAATCTAAACAAGTCAAGGTTTTAGGGTATCACAAGGGTGGTCTTCTATTGCAATATAAAAAAAAATGCTGCAGAAGGACATAAAATTTGAATGGTGCAATAGGCAAAACTCTTCTTTAGTCCACTTACCTTATTCCTGTTGCTACTATTATCAATCTAAATTTGACAAGATGAAAAAGGAAACTTTATAAACAAGGACTTCAACTTAAAAAAGACACACTCTCCTTCAGTGAGTGCACATTTAGTTCAGTATTTCTCTTGGCAAAGTTTAGGCATGTCTCTAGTTAACAAATGTATTCTGCTGTCAGCCCTTTTCAAGAATTATATTTGATGCTGGATGCCAAATAACTTCTTTAACTATTAATAAATAACTCACAGGTATCTTAGATAGTGTGCACTTGAGGAATTATGCTAATACTTTCTATGCTGGAGACAAGGAAAATTCCTCCCCCCATATTTCCACTTTTGCTGACATGTTCTCTGAGCTCTGCTTTCAGAACGGGTTCATTCTCACTAAGACAGCCATCTAATCTCATGGAAAATCTGATCAACAACTATCTGCTTCTTGCTGATGTTGCTGAGAAAGTTCCTGTTGACTCCAGAATGGAAGAGAATATGGATCCATCAACTTTGGAGTCTGGTCTAGCTGCTTATATTTCATTAGCTTCATGGTAATGAGTCTTTGCAATTTGAAAAGAACAGAATAGTCACTACCATGTGAACCAAATTACACTATATATTACATGCTACCTTACTAACAATAAAATATTTTATAGGTAAAAAAGAGCATTAAGTGACACCATGATTTTTCATGTGGCTTGCAGAGAAGAAAGGATCTCTAAGGGAATACTTAGATAAATTATACCCCAAATCTCAAGGTGTGTCTGTTACTTGGAACATTATTTTTAGTGGAATTAATTTTTTATCATGTTTACTTGAATCTATTTCAAGCTAGTCCCTTGTAAGAGCTGCTTTGTTAATGCCACAGAGACTGAAATGGCTGTCATCTTAATCATTTCTCCTAACACTGAAGTAATTTATCACAATCAAGTGATAGTAGTTAGCCCCTTTTCACATGCCATTTACTCCTTACATTTAATGAATACCGCAGAAAATTTGTGCGGTAAATTTCATGCAAAATGAAAGTTTGGAAGGGCAATCTTTTAAAAGCAAAACTCCTCAGAAAGCTGCAGTTTTTAAGGTGTTTTGATTTCAGGAAAAAAAAATATTCTGAGTGCTTCTTGACCACCAGATTCACTGTTGTAGTAAAATTAATATCTCACTGGGGAAGAGAGAAGAATAGGCAGAGAGAGTTGATATAAGAAGGAAAACCCAGAAAATTCAGACAAACTTTTTGTCTCAACTTTTGATTTGAAGATCTGATGACTAGAAACCTTCTTCTCATTTCAAGCATCAATTTATATTTTCCTTATGGTTAAAATATGTTTTTTTTTCCTTGTAGATTTTTCTCCCAAGAGATTTTAGACAGCAGTTTTGACTCTCTGGGCTCATGGGAATTTCAGCCCCCAACTCCAGAGGGTGCTTTAACAAGGAAGGGGTAAAGTTCTGGATGAATGTGCCTTTCTCTTTCCCATGTAACAGCTTGACAACCTTGCCCCTGAGAACTGTCTACTAGAATCTATTTATTTCATCAGTCTTCTGAAAAGGATGATCAAATGAGCAGACTATTATGCACTCCACCTTCTTATCTTCTTTATAGACTGTCATATAAGTTAGACAATTCCACTTTACTACCTTTATATTTATTTAAAGCTTTTCCCTCTGCAGTTTGTGTTCCATTGATGATGGTTATTCTACTATGTTTCTATTACTTGCAATAACATCTAATTTCACATCCTTCCTGAAAAGATCAAACTTTTTTTATCTCAGAGCTTTATTTTGTTGTACAATGGTTGCAGTTGGTTTTGACTGCCATGTCCAATTCCACAGGTGCATTAGGCACTGCTCTCACCTGGTGCTGCTCTCATTGCTTCCCTTTTCCTTTCTTCCTCCCCTCCACCATTATTACTTGCCATATACTTGCCTCTTCTTGAAGTCAGGTCTTCTGAGTTTTGGCATTGCTGATATATATGATATATATATGATGTCTATCCATGAAAAAAAAAGAAAATCCATTCATGAACTTTCCCACAGGTGCATCTCAGTAGTCCAACATTAAAAGAGTTTTGTGTTAGCCTCAGCTTTTCAGGTCTGTTATGATACTGGTAATGATTTGTTTTCATCAGAATGTATTACATGGTAATATTAAGTCTGAAAATGGTAATCTTCTTGAATCATTGCTACCACATCTTTCTTTCACAGCTGGCAACAATCTTTTAGCCAGTCACAAACACGCAAGGTCATTTCCTTTGACAGATTGTCTGATTGTTGAGTGTCTGGAGTAAGGCTGAGTTGGAGTTGTTGAGTGAGGTTTGTTTGGAGTCCTAGGTTAGGGAGATGTTACAGAAGAATTACTGATGTATTTTTGTTTTCTGGTAGAACAACTACGGGGAATCTTCCATGTCTCAGTCTGATTGGATGTTCATACTTACAGTTATTCAACAAACAATCAACAAAATTAAATGAGAAGTTTTCTGACTGTTTTATCTATGCTGGTCACTAATGAGAGAGAAGAGTCCAAGGGATGTTCGCTCACCTCCTCAGTGCTGGACATAGTAAAAATCAACTTTGTGAGAGACATTGGCAACTACAGAGTTTTTCCTCCCTTCCCTTCCCATTTAGACAAGGTCTGCATCTACCCATATTTGAATTATGTCTATTCTTTAGAAAGGTGCTTATCTAGTTCACTGTTGGGAGTACAGGGAAACTGCTTTTTGTATTTCATAATGAGGAGATGTAAAAATAGTTTTGATTCTAACTACCCCTGTGATCCATATTGATTCGTTAAGTCTCAGGGCACAAATGTACTGAGAATCAAGAAATGAGAGATTTGTAGATGAGAGGTTAGAGTTACTGGTTCAGTTTTGTCCATGAGAAACGACCCAAGCTCTTTCAAGGTGTTTCTAGAGGTGTCTAGCAGTGTTAACATAGACATGTCTGCCAAAAAGAAGTTTTTTGACAAAACAAAACTTAATGTCTCACATACAGGACACTCTCAGAAAAGTTGTAGAGTAACTGAAACTCAAAGATGGCAGTGAGGACTGCCAGCTGATCTACCCACTTGGGAGTTAATTTGTCAATTGTTCAATAATTAGTAAAGCTTTGCTTTTGTACTGCTTAAATTTTAGTATATTTTGAGTCTTAAATATCTTGTAACTAAGGCAGAACTGTCCATCTGTTCTGGTAAACCCTATCTGTTTTGGTTTGGGTGTTTTTATCCTGCCTAGAGTAGAAGAACAATAATTAACAGGACTGAAATACTAGTGACAGTCCAGTTTGTAATCAGCCCTTCTGTACCCAGTGCTTTTCCTAAGGAATTCCGAAACTTAAGGCTATGTAAAGAAAAGGAATGGCAAATGTATAAATAGCAGCAAAATCTACAATTTTAAAAGGGCAGTATTCTAAAACGACTCATTGGTGCCCAAGATGGCAGACCAATGGCCAGATGCCATGAGCAGGGGAAACCCTGTGTCCTGCCCAGCACTGTTTCCTGCAACAATACCTTATTCCTTGTGCAAGATAGGACAGTCAGTGCTGATCGGATTAGTATTAAATCCTACCAGCTTCTGCTCCAAGCCTTCTCTACCTGTCACAATAGGGGCTAAATTGTATGAGCAGATAGATAGCTAATCATAACTACTAAGGGAGCCATGATGTCATGTTTGAGAGGATTGCAGGGAGTTGCACAGGACCGTCAGTGAGTGCAGATATGCTGAGAAAAAGGCACACCAGACAAAGAAAGACCAATAGCAAGTGAGGAAGGGGAAAATAACAGTGATTCAAAACTGCTAAAATCCTAGGCTTCTTTCTAAAGCTGGACTCAGCCAGCTCTTGATGATGTAGACTCTACTGAATGCTTCACTGTTGATAAGGTTATATATTACTTGCGGTTTTACTGTTGTCAGATCTGGCATTGCTCTGCATCAAACTCAGTTTGTGATGTTTTTGCTGACTGCTTTTGGCACTTGCATAGGTTATGATCCTGCATTGCATGTAGGTGCTAGACATCTGGAGTCTAGTTACTTAAGGCAGCATTATTTTCCTGAGGTACTTTTTCCAATCTGAAAGGCATGAAATAACGAAGTGGATTGTACCACAGTGGGAGAAAAGTTATCTCGCTCACCAGCTGCCATGGGAAAGGCAGATGTACTGAATACCCTTGATTTTGTTGGGCTCTTGGAATGCACAGAGCTGGGGAAGGATGTTCTGGGAATAGTGGGGAGTATATAGAAAGCAGAGTATTACTGCAAAAATACTACTGTTAATAATAATAATAATTATATATCATGAAGAGAAGCTTAATGATGGGGTTAGATACTTCTTTGATGAGATCGTTTGCAGTTAAAGGAAGATACATACACCCCAATTTCACTGGAAGTAGCAGGAATGGAAAGAGCATGAACACCTTGTTCAGAGTGCTCTCTATTTCCAGGTAATGCCCATGATCTTTGCCTCTTACCTGTTCCCAGAAACATGCTTTAGCCGTCACCTATCTTCATGTGACATCTTCTTTGTCCAGTGCTGTTAAGTCTCTTGCTGCTGCTTCTCCACAGAAGATGTACAAGTATCTTTTAGATCATATAGTCCCTGAGCAGGTTTGCATCTGCTCAAGGTCCTTGGGTGGTATTTTTCACAACTGGTCACTTAATATGTCATTCAACTGGCATGAATGAAATGTAACTACTGAAGACAGGAGCCTGAACAAGCCTATGTGATTGCCCAGCCTCAAGCCTAATGCTCTGATTTTGTGTGCTACACGATATGATAACAATTCCCATTATTCATATATGACTTCATCACCTATTCCTGAGGACTGGATGGCCTTCCAGATGTTATCATGAGAATAAAAAATTACTTAATACCCTCATTCCAAGCCATCTGTTTCTGAATAGGTTTGGTTTTAGCCAGATTTCTGAAAGATATAGCCCTTTGATGAAGATTGATTAGCTTCACTGGAATCCACGTAGCTTGCCCCCTTGGAGAAATAACTCTTCCCTGCTTAGACAATCCATGACAGAGTGAGCTCTAGGGTAACTATCTACCTAACACTAAGTTTTATAATAATTGCTGCTTGTAGGAAGGTATTTGCCATGTTGGAGTATATCATAGTAGAATGAGGAAAATACAGAAAATACCAATCAGCTTGTTCCAGTTATTCACTGTCAGTATTGCCTAGTTGTCTAGATCTCAGCAGTCCAGGTGAGGAGGATGCTACTCTTGACTTTAAAGAGTAGTTCATGGGATAATGGGTATTACCTTCAAGAAATGAAATACATGTCTTTTCACCTGAACTTCACTTTTTCTTAATGTTGTATGACTAAATAAGCCACTGGCAGTATCAAATATTTTTCTACTCGGGTTTAAACACTTTTGAATTGTTATAATACAATGTATAAGCTAGTCATTTCACAATATTTTCAATTAGTAGAATAGAGTTAATAGTTTTATTCCTATTTTTCAAATATTGAACTTTTCATTAAGCAGCGAAGAAAGACACTAAAATATTCTCTGCCAAGACTTCTCCAACTTTCTGCTGGTTTTCCCTTAGTTATTTCACTTTCCTCCAGACTCCGGCATAGATTCACAGTTAGCATTATCTAGCAGTCTGCCCAGAAAGAATATCCTCTAGCATTAAATCTTCTACTCCTTTCTCCTAGACTCTCCTGGAGAAGAGTCTAATCTTCCAAGAGAAATTTTAACCACTAAAGCCTGAATTGCAAGTGTATTCCAGGGATGCACGTTATAGACTAATTCATCAAAAAGTCTGTCCTAGGTAATAAATAATGSAAGATTATTAGAAGGTATGATCTCAGCCACTTATCTTTTGGATTTACACTGAGTGATGAAAAAAGAAGAAAGGATGTCAAACTAGGTAAGTACTACAAATAATGTGGTGATTCAGTGAAATCCTCTTTACTTCAATATGATTTTAATGTAAAAAATAGCTCTTTAAAGGTAAGCCTTTTGATTTTTATTTTAAGAAAACTAAATGAATTGAAAGGTAGCCAGAAAAAATCCCATAACATTGCTCAGTTTCATTAACATGTTGATACTAGAAGTGCCATACCATATAACCTTGCAGTTATGAATCTGTCATATGATGGAGAAGGTTTCTGGACTCCCAGAAAATATTATAGTCGGGAGTAAGCTGGTATACAATTCATTAAGTTCCGGTCATATGTCTAAGTTATCACCTGAGGAAGAGCATGGATGAAAGAGGTGGACCAGAAGAATTGTCTCAGTAGTTGCACTCTGAGTTGCATCTGGTAAAAAATACCTGATTTGGATTAGAATGTCTTGGGGGAAGGTCTGCTTGTTGAAAGATCATTGCATAGTATATATGAGAAATATGTAAAAGTAAGTTGAATTAGTACAATACTAGAGAGAGCTGGAAATACTCCTGATGAAAATCTTTTTCATCAGAAAATGTGAGTTTGTCAAAATGTGTTGCCTTTGACAAATTTCTGATCCTACATAGATTTTGATTGGGAACCTTTTTGGACAGCTAAGTTTCTTGACAGCTCACTCCCTGAATCCTTACCAGTTTGCCTGGAAGACTGCTTCTCAAGAGCACTGTTTCTGGATTTTGTTAGCTTACAGGTTAATTGGTCTCTTGACTTTATAAGCCATAAGAACTGAACGGCAAGTTAGTACCAGGTAGGTTCTCAACTCCTGACTCCTGTCTCCAGGGTGTTGTGAAAAACTCAGGGAGATTTGAGACTGACTCCAAGAATCCACCAGGCATAGATGGGAGTCTAGACTCCTGGCTTCGTAGCAGAGAGACCAGAAAAATATAGGGTGTATAAGTAAATTCTCAGGACTGCCCTTATTTTTGAACTGAATTCAGGGGTCAAAAATTAACCTTTATTTTTTATTCTGGAAGTTTCCATCTATTTAATATATTTTTTCAGTTTCAGACTCTGCTCCTTCCAGCCCACAAACACCAAGCCACACTGTTCTCTCCCTTTCTTAGACCCATGGTGGTATCTTCTAGCAGATATGAAGAAATAGCTCTGGGTGTGTATAGCTGAGACTTTGGGATAGTTAGAAACTGAGCAATGTCAGTTTGGAAGGAAGCAGCAATACAGCTAGGAGTGAGCTGTAAGGAACTGCTGATGTCCTGATGCTGATACCTCAGCATCTCAGCTTATACATGTATGCATACGTATTGTCTATACAGACTCAAAGGAAGGATTAATACAGGAAACCTTTAAAGAAAAAGCTGCTGAACGCAATGGCTGTGGCTCTACCTGGTGTTCTTGTTGCCTTACTCAGAAAGGCAGAGGGTGTTGCTTTCTAGTTCTGGTGCTGAAGATATTTCCGAGGACTGTTCCACTTTTTGTCTTGTATCAGGTCAGTCATTCTTCTTGTAAACAGGAAAATGATCATGATCACCTGTAGTAGTATGTCTGGTTGGAATGCCTATATGGTTTAATGGTTGTGAAAATCAACTAGGTTTCGAGTGCTTTCAATCAGGTGCTAGGTTCCTCTCATATGATGTTGAGTATTGCATAACAAACAATGTTAACAGTTATTATAAATATAACTTCTAAATTACAGATTACTTATGAAATTCAACTGCAAGACACTCATTCCTCTTTTGCTCTGTCTTCAGTTACAGTTACAGAAAAGATGAAAATCACAGGTTTTTCAGACTTAAGCATAAGAAGAAACAGGCGACAGGCAATATCATTGACCTACTGTTAAGCTGTCTGTATCACGAGAGTCCTGAAGTCCTGCATTCTATAATGACTGAAAGAAAATTTACAGAATCAGATTCAGCTGAACTATCTTTCAGGGAACTATCTTTCTCTTGAGCTGCCAGACTCTCTTCTAACGTGGAGCATCTATAAATCACTTTCACACAAGTTGATTAGACCGACAATTCTCTTGTGTGAAGTATCTTCAAAGTTACTTTCTTCTGGATTATATTCTGCTGTGCAGATGGAAAATAGCATCTGGCCAGATAGAAAAAGTAGAATGACAGTAGTAAAATAAAATTAAAGATTTATATGTAGGCTAATACACTGAGTAATTACTGAAGGTTTTAATTCAAATAGCTTACTAACATTTTTTTCTAATTTGTACCCTATTCATGGAATATGACAATTCTTAAGGTGTAGTCAAAGTTGACTTAAGTGGCATAGCCATTTCATGGGAGAGGCAGAGATGATCAATTAATTTCCTATGAAACAATTTTCCATTCAAATGTTCTTTCTATGAAACTGAAATGTTTTGCAGGATTATGTCGATACTGAAAAAAACTCTGATAAAAATTTAATGTCCTCTGAATAACAAATGAATAAGTAATTTGTTTGGTGTTTGGTTTTGGGTTTTTTTTAAACTCAGTTTAAAGCTCTATGAATTAGAAATTGCTTATTATAGTTTTCCAGGTCTGTCAAATTCAAATGTTTCTATATCTTGTTTCAAAAATAACATATTTTTGCTGCTAAATGTGTACCTTTTGCTCCAGACTTTCACTCTTTCTATAGAACAGAAATTTTATTTACCAGTTAGATGTTTCCAACTCTGAGCTCTCATTGACCTTGCTGAGAAGTAAAGATACTCAATACTTCACAGCAATAATCATGCTATTCCTGAGCTCAAGGTTTTAATATTATTTTTATCCTTTAAATCTAAAAGGAAAAAAAAATGGTACAAAAGCTGATTATAGCAATAATGCAAGTTATGTAGAGGGATTTCAGAGAGTGGCATTGCTTGCCTGTAACTACTGATGGTTTCTGAAGTTAGAAAAGACTGATTGCTTCTCCAAACAACTCATGTTTTAAGAACAGAGATGGGAATTTTAAAAGCTACCTTTTTGTTATAGTTAAAATAGTCTACTATTGATGTATTAATGTTTTAGATTAGGGTTTTCAGCTTGGAGGTTGTGGCTACAGGGAGCTAATATGAATTTCCTGGGGATCTCTGGCAAAAGATAAATGTTTCTCTATAGAGAGCTTCTTCCTAATCAATAAACATTCATGAACRGACCATCCACATAAGTTTTTTTACCTCTGTCTTGATCATGAAAGTAACCAGCATTGCCAGCACTCTGACATCCCTTGACACTGACTGCTCATTCCCACCTTGTGCTGTCCTGCTTCTTCAGGCTGAGCACTTTTTTGGGGGGAATTGATGAAAATTTTATCTCCCCCTGCCCCCCCTTGGATTTATTTTACCTTTATTGGTTCCACGATCTTGTTCACAATGTGGATGTACAAATTCCTGAGTTGGTCCATTTTTAGATGAAAGAGCTGGTGACAATAAATGGCTTCAGTTCTTGGGGGAGGATTTCCACTGCACTCCTACAGATCAGATGTTCTCCTCTCTCCCAGTATGATTCTCAAGCCCAGGCAGAACTCATGTTGCAGCTGCAGGTTTAAAGCTGGAAGAAACCACTGTGTTTGTCTTTAGCCTGACATCTCTAGATGAATCAGTGTATAATATTCATACTATAGTATAGCGTATACTATACTTTCTTTGAAGGACAGGGAAGAGCAGATGGAATGGAAACTAGGGATAAACAAGTCAACCCACAACATGTGTACAACTATGTCTATGAATATATATACTGTAGCTTTTTTGTCCATTAACMTTTTCACTTTTCAACTAAAGAAAGAGAACTCTGGTTCTTTCAGTATTGCCCCATCTTCCCATCCTTTAATCTTTCCTATAGATCTTTTTAGAACCCTTTCCAATTTATAAATATCTCTTTTAAATTATGAGTACCAGGCTTGGACATGTTTCAAGCCRCAATAATGCCTGATACCTTAGTAATATAATAATAAGGGAGAGGAAGTACTTTCCCTGATTATAATTAATAATTTTATTAATTATGACAGGGGTCACTGTCAAAGCAAGAATTGGGTTCTTCTGCTATAGGCTCTGTACTGTCTCCTAAAGAATGATGCTCCTGCAGCTTATGTTCTTTATTCTGAGATGAATGTCTTAATATTTGACTGTATGAAACCCCATATTTTTAATTTGTACCCAATCTATTGAGCCAGTGAAATTATGTGGTATCATTGTCTCATCCCCTTCGCTATGTTCCAGGTTTATGTCATTTCTATTCAGCACAGTGAAGTGTTACTTGTGTATTATAAAGCACCTCTGACTGTATTTTAACTTTTCTGGATATTCACTTCATATTTGTCCTTCTTCTTTCATTATCAATTACCTACTCATTCCCTTTTCCCTGTTTTACTCCTTATATGTATTGATCAGTTTATGTGCATATACACACACAGAGACATACAAATATTGTATACATGTGTATTTTTAAGAATGGCTTTCATTTCCTTTCTAAGCCAAGTTGGCTTATTACCAGAGCAGTTGTCCTTCTTTATTGATTGTGGCTTTTGGACATCTAGTAAAATATTCTTAAGCAGTTCCTAATTATTCATATTTTTTTGTTTAAATTCTTTCTCCCAATAGATTTGGCTTTATTTGTTCTCAGCTTTGGAAAATTGACTCCTTTAAAGCTCCAAGTAATTCAGTAGCTGCCATAAAAATTCTGAAACAAAGCCCAAGGAAAGATCCTGACCTCCCCTTGCTTCATTTCCAGAAAGAATACAAAAAGGGGATGATGTGCAATCTTGATTAAAATTAATCTAAGTGTCTGAGAGAGAAATATTAATTTTCAGAGCTCACAGTAGGTTTTCATGGTCAGGAACTTGACAAGCATTGAAAACCACTGTATTTTGTAATGCCGGGTATCTCATGAGTAGTACTATTGAAATGGAAAGTGCTGGTATCTTGGAGGAGTGGACTCTGGAATGGTTATCTGTGCCAGTCTTGCACAGGTAGTGTGAACTCACCAGTTTTTAATCCATTCACTACCATGAATACACCTCATTATTACTGAAAAATACCTGTATTATTGATATCAGAACAAAGATACCAGTTTGATTGTAACTCTTCTGCATTGTGGTTCTAAGGAAGGATACTGTCCTTCAGTTTTAAAACCAGAAAGTGAAGGTATTGGTTTTAGAGAAATAGGTCCTCTAGTTTCATTTTCACTTACACAATCTTAAAAACTCTAAGCACCAGCTGTGTTGGGTCATGAAATAAAAGGGCTCCTTAAGATTTGGACTGCAGACTTGCTCTGAGAAGAAACATACTGCACTTTCTCAGCCTGGTGTGTCAGTGTTGCATTGGATACAAGCCTTCTGAAAAGAAATCATGAAATACGCACTTCAGAGAAAAAATAGCCAATGATGGGAACAAAAATAGGAAGTACAATGTAATATGTCTGCACAAAAGCAAAGTCACTTCTTATTCTTTCATCCCCTGTTAAGTATTCATTCAAAGAACTGAAAGTTTTCTCTGAAAACAATAGCTTTTTAAAATTTAGATTATTGTTAACGGGGAGTTTTAACTGAAAGCCTAAAGACACCAAAATACACTGTTTCTATAGGCATTTTTATAGACATAATGTGATGTTTCTATTTTAAAGAATCTATTTTAAAGAATTCTTCAGATAAATTCAAGACATTGCTATGAACCATGGTAAGAATGAGAAAGGTCATGCTACCACAGCCAGGTCTTCACAGCTCAAAACACTTCTCTTGAGTACTTCAGCTGGTGAGAACATTGTGTAGAGGGTCAGCTGATATCCTACTTGACTTTCTTTGAAAGTCTAGTTTCATTAATGCTTACTACAAGTGATCAGAGTAAAACTTGCATTCCAGATCACACGAAGGCTTTTGCTCAGCGTAAAACAAACTCTTCTGGTTTTGTTTGTCTGTTTGTCTGTTTGGGGTTTGGTAGTTGTTTTTTTTTTTCCATTTTAGATAGAAAATATGAAGCAAAAAACAATTTCTGTTTAGACCAACTCTTTTATTCAGCTGAACAGTCAGACAAACAAAAAAGTTATTCAGGGTATCCTAAACAGTTCTTTCCTTAGCTCTTCCTGAAACTCTTGGCAATTGTCTTTATTCTTTACTTTGTAGATTCTTTCTAATCTTCAGTACATCAGAATTTCAAGGTTCAGCTTGAGCTTTAGAATTCTTTTCCACATGTTGTAAAATTTCATTTGGAGAAGCGAAATGAAACTGCAATAATACACTATGGAATTATTGATGATGAAGGGAAAAATAAAATTTGATTTCCTTACATCTGCTTCTTATAACTTTTCTAAAAATGATATTAGTGGATCAATGTTAAGTTTTCATTTCTGTTCAGATAGTAGGATCTGCACGTATACTTTACATCTTTTTTCCCCTCTAACCACTGTTTTACTGTCTCCATCCTACCTATCTGCCTGCTGGAAAATCAGGTTTTTGCAAGAAAATTTTGCCAAATACTCCATGGTGGTCTGTTGCAAACCAATCTTTAGGTGGCTCTGAGCACAGACAAAGTTACACTGTGAAAGTCCTACTTGTACCCAAATGTCACTATAAAGTGAATCGCTTCAGGATGGAGACCAAACTGAGTGATCTTTCCATGTTGCAGATCAAATGGACATGTTTTACAGCAACACAATGAGTCAAGTTTCTTGGAGCTGTTCTGAAGTCTCCGTTCCATCTCATTCAATTTTCGGCTGCCTCCACTTGTTTAGCCTCTTATCAGTTTACATATATCGCAAGGATAAGA
The DNA here is from genome assembly GCA_035582835.1 of Phoebastria nigripes. Classification (NCBI taxonomy): domain Eukaryota; kingdom Metazoa; phylum Chordata; class Aves; order Procellariiformes; family Diomedeidae; genus Phoebastria; species Phoebastria nigripes. Next base: position 2,441,195 of record JAYKAV010003221.1, on the reverse strand, counting down.
CACTCCTTTAGCCAAGTTAATTATACTGTCTTCATCCCATGCAATCATGAGCAGGCCTGGTTATTTTAATCATCTTCACGCCTACTTTCCTATACACGCTTTGCTTCCACGGTAGCCATTCTAAAATGTGTGAGCTGGACTCTTGCCTAGAAGTAAGCCGATCCCTGCATTACCCTGAAATGTTCTCATTGCATTTGCTTCTAATTGGGTAATATGCTGCACTGTTTTTATATGACATTTCGTTCCTTGCTATCAAACATTCCATGCTTTTTTCATGACATGATTTGTAAGACTTCCTTGTCACTTACGTTCCTGCCAATTCTCCCAGAGATTCATCTCTAGATTGTTCTGTTTCTTCCAAAGTCTCACCCTTGTACTGCTGCTAATTGAATATTTGCATACCCTGTTCCTTCCGTCTGGAACTCCCATCCCTTTTAACTCACTAAATGTCCCTTGCCAAACACTTTTAAAAGTCAGGCTGAAACTTTCCACTTTGAATATTGCTTTTTGTGTTCATAGGTAATCCCTTTCAAAATGTTCGGAGCCCAGAAACGTTTCCACATTCAAGCGATCAGAAGTGAGAGATAATAGCAGGGTTTCAGGCCAAATCAGATATAGACTAATCTGTGAAAGTGTCATTTCCTTGTAGAATTATACAGCAGTGACAATCACACGATGGTTAAGTCACATACGCTGACAAAAATTCAGGATGTCCTCCTAGTAAAAACAAATCCAGGAGGTCCTTCATGCTCCTGAGTGACTACAGGCCTGTTACATTTATATGTACAAAAATGGATCTGAAGCAGCAGTATGTTGGGTAGCTTAAGCTGTTGGAAACTGGAAGTCCGCAATCTAGCAGCAGATAAAAAGTGTTCAGTTCTGTAATATCAAAGCAGTAAGTTCAAGAATTAAATATTTTTATTCATGTAAATGTTGCATGCTCAGCAACAAGTTAACAGACAATCCTTCTAATAAGACCAAGGATGCAGTCTGGTCTAGTCCCATCCCTCTCTTTCACCATGTTTCCAACTCCTTCTGTTCCCCTCTAGGTCTTGCTGTGTCTTGCCACTGTTAGTTATGTGCAATTCAGAATTTAGGTCTTGTCAATCTACCAGTTCTGTGCCAATATATAAATGACATTATCAACTTAACTTCAGAAGCTGCTATTAACATATCAGTGAAATCTCCAAGATAGATACCAGTTTAAAAAGATGATCAGTGTAATACATGCCTGTCAAATTATGAAAGTAAGCCACGCCAGTATGTTTTTACACCATACTAATACTTCTACACCAGCTTTTCTTCTAACTTGACTTTCTAGTTTAGTCTTTACTAAACTTGCATTGGAAGAGTATTGAATTTCTGACAGATTTAAAGAATAAACAATTACTTTTATTCTGAGTATGATAAACAAACTAGTAGGGATGTTATCCAATGATTCTGCTTTGTCTTCAGAGTATGCTGTATCCTGCAACTTCTTCAGCTGTTCTGACTGAGTATTTTCTCACCAAAATCTTAAAAAGACAAAGAATTTGTCAGTTTGATATCAGAGGTATCAAAATAAAAATAAAACAAACCTTTCTGGGTTTTTTTTTTTTTTTTTGTGAGGAAAACCTTTATTGGTTTCTGTAGCTGGACACAACCTTCAGACTCCAATAGCTACAAAGTTTCACACCACATTCAATTAATTTAATATCATTAAACCAGTGACCATTCCCTTCTTATGTCTTACTAAAATCAATCAGTGTTTATATTAATGTCAGGAATATCCAGACTTATCAATAGGCTCCAGCAGCAACATTTTTTAGAAGTTTATTAGGTACCATAATTATTCTCTCACAGGAACCTCTCCTCTGCAGGATGAATACTGCGAGCAAGTGCTATACATTTACCCTTTCCCTGGCTTTTACCACCTTGTGAAGTGCCTGATACTGGCCACTCTCCGTAGCAAAATATCTGAAGATGGGTCTTATAAGAGGTCCAAGAATGGCCAAGGTTATTGTACGATTGAGGTGCTATTTTAGCTCAGTGCTCTCTAAAAACATTAACTAGCCATTTAAGAAAGTGAAAAAGTTAAAGGTGAAATTTCTAACAGTGTAGCTGTGTTGGCAAAGCAGAAGGATTCTGTAAATAATTGGTATCAATATATTGTTATGAATGGGAATTATGCAGAGTGTTTTTCAGCATTGGAAAAAAGACTTTGCTGAAATGCAATAGCATATTAAAGGTTTAGCAAGAGATTAACTGTGCAGTAAGGACAGGGATTGGCTTCTAATTATCTAGAGATTTCATTGTTGTTGAATGTCCCTTCATAACCACCACAGAGGAGACAAAAAAACATTGAAGTTATGTCCAAGGGTCTGAATTACCTGTCACACTGCTGTATGTTAGAGGTAATGCTCGTAAGTAGTTGGAGTTACACTAACATTAACAGAAAGTTGCTCCCTAATGCAAAATTTAAATAAATTGAAAGGGATTTTGGATGCACTTCTTTATTGAGAATAGCTCACTGAAGAGACAGAACAGTGAATGGCAATGTCTGCTGCTACTGCAACTGTGGTTTACTTTACAGTTTTGTCTCTTTCAGAAGTTTATTTCACCTCCTGAAGCTTCTTCCTTTGATTTTTCATTGTACTTGAGAAGAGGTTTGTGCCCTCCAACATTTCTCAAGAGGGAGACATGCCCTGAAACCTCTCAGAAGTACAACCCCCTGCCAGTCCTGCAGGCAAGCACCAATGCAGCAGCAGCTGGCTGCATACTCTCTCAAGGAATTAGAGAAAAAAAAAGTCAGCTTTGTACCTAGGTGCTGAAGTCAGAGTCAGGAAAAGAGGATGTAAATGGTGTAGACATGTAAATATTGAAGTGAATTTTTTTCGTTTAGAAGGCAGCTAATACAGACTGTACATGCACATTTATTACCCTATTCGCTCTGTTGACTGTGTCTCTTGTGTGACTTTGGAAGGGTGAAGCAGGTCTTAGGTTATGAGTTCAGTTCTTAGCACTAGATTTGAGAAAATAAAGCTTTAAATGACTTAATGCAAGTTCAGACTAGTACAATTTATTCCAATGTGTTCAGTTTAGCCTTTCTGGTACATGACGGCGCACAGTACACATTCCTATGTGGAATAAGCTGTTGTGACTGCAGAGGAGCTCAGGGCAATAGTTATGGTTCAGAAGCAGAGCATCTGCTAGGAACTGCTGYGGTCAATCTGATTTTATATTGTGCATGTATTCTGGAGCTTTCCCTTCACACACAAAACATTATTGGGGGGGAATAACCTACAACATACAATGGAATGAAAAGGAAAAGAAGTTTCATTTTGCAGTTTTAAAACACAGAAATCTTAATCAGAAACCTTCGTGAGTTCCTAGGTGGGTCACAGGTTTTGTGGCTGGAGCACAAATTGAGCGCCCAATATTAGATAACTTAATCCTAAGGTTCCAGATAAATGCAGGAAATAATTACAACTGGTCTCTACTCACAAGAGCTACTGAGCACACACAACACATATTTCTGTTGTAGTTGCTTACATCAGATTTCATTCTGGCCCCCTGTTTAAGCTTTTACGTGGTTTTAAATGGTTGCTGCAAAGTCAGATCTTTGAGAAAGACTTATGACTGGCAGAGAATAAATATTTTACATGGAATAATTACTTATTGCCTGAAGTCTTTGGCATGCTATCCAGCAGGAAAAAAAAACATTTTAATAAATGCCAACCACACCTACAAAAGATAAGTACCATCACAAATCATACTCACTTATTCCAAGATTATCATTTGATAACCAGTCCAAATTGCTGTTGAGATAATAGCACCTCTTTTGATGTTACTGGCAAAGTGCAGGTAAAAATATTTCTCTGTTTGGCTTTCACCATTAGTGCTAAGATTTTACAAAACCTAACAACAAAACAAGAGCCAAAGCATAAGAGGAAGAATACTTTCTCATAGTAGAGTAAATTAGATACACTTCAGCATACTTTGGAAACAATTACCTCCTACCAGAAATAGGCTATTAAGTGAAAAGTATATAAACACACAACTTATTTTACTGGGTACACTTTGGAAACATTTGGTGCAATCTATTTAGTTTAAGCCTAGTTTTCTTAGAGGAGTTTGGAAAAATACTTGCAGCAAATATAATAGGTTCTCCCAACAATGAGAGAAGCCAAGTCACTTTTGTTGGAAAAGATACAAACCGGCTGTATTGTTGTAACAGATTTCTCTCCCCGACACCTCAGGTCCACGTCCATTGAAAGGCTGCCTTTATAACATCCCAGAAAACTTTAATCAATGTCAGGTTTACACCAGCACAGAGCAGAATCTCTGGTTTATCAGTTTAAAACAATGGGATCCTTTATGCAGGGAGATTGTGACTCACTGCCTTGTTTGTCCTAGCTAATGAGAACTAACAGCACTGTCTGTAATGGATGTGCTGTGGATATTACTGTGGGAACGTGCCTTCAGGAAGTGATCCAACTATCTTCAACTGTGTAGTCAAAGATGATTGTTATTAAAATAATTTTGGAAACTCATGTACAAGATGTACTTGAATTGCACTGTGAATAAGTTAACGATTGTTCTAACTTATCATAGCTGTTCTGCACGTATGTTCAACATGCAGCTTGTTGTCATTTTAATGCTGTGTATGTGTGTGGGGAGAGGGGCGTGAGCAGACCTAGTCTGCTGACTCATCTTGATAGATGGATTGGGGTTTATCATCACTGAATCAGAGGAACACCGAGTGGTTCTCCAAGATGAAATAGCTTGAGGGAAAAGACTGAATATCCTGCATCAGACCTTACAGTAAATCAGACCAAGGRAAGGCTCAATTCAAGTGATTGGAAGCTTGCTCGGGATTGCTGCCAGGGTTTGTTACACCATAAATGAAAATCCAACAAAGTAGGAGATGGAAATCTGCTAAAGACCCTTGATTGCATATTTGCTGTGTGGGAAACTGGCAGGGACAACTCATCTCCCGGTATTCAGTGACTGCTTACGAGAAGTTAGCTGCTGTTTAGAAAGCATGGCTCTTCCTAGACGTGATAGAGAAGATATCTTGTCCTTGCAGGGGACACAGTAGTAGAGAAACTTCCCTTTTGGTGGAGTTGGGAACACCTGCAAGCCCTAAAAGTTAGAGATAAATATCCCCATGACTGTGGAGAAATAAGTTGATAGGAAAAGAATGAGCCAAGTTTCAGCGAGAGGAGCTGAGAATCTTTCATTCTTCCTCCTCTGTGGAAGATTCTGGCTGTCTGATAAAGGTGCTGGAGAAGACTGAAGACTGGTGTTGAGCAATGTGCACATGGTCTGTCAGAGAAAGGACGGGAGGAGAGTGAATGTGTGACTTTCTGTTCCCTTCCTCAGCAGGCTGACATCCATAGCAGAGCTTGTAGACTCAACCATTTTCTGCAGGAGTACAGAGTGTTCAATAAACCAGCTGGGAAGAGAACAACTTGATAAGGTCCCTGAACACTGCAGAGTTTTAAATGAGGCTATTTACACAAAGCAACAGCAGCAACGGATATTTGGACACCACCATCATTGTAATAATTTTTAATACATTTCTTTTTAAGAAAGGCTGTGATCCTGATAGTGTGGCTTACTGATTCATCCAAAGCAAATAACCACTGAGTGGATACAGAAGCAGCATGTGCTTGTGACCAAGTGAAGACATCCATTTCAGACTATTTTACATGATGAAATTTTGCTGTAAAAGGTCAGGATTGTGAAGTATTTAATAGAAAAGAATGATCAAATAAAGCTAAAAAGTTAGCAAATCTGCCTTTCAGTTATTCAGAATGCTGCTTGTCCCAGTCATGCACATTGTATAATGTCTGTGTTCTCATGCAAGCACTACAAGTTTTGCATCTATGTCAAAACACTTGCATGTATCTTATCTGGCACTATGGCTGGTAGAGGCCAGACCTGAAAGCTATCCCTCACATATACCCTTTAGCTAATGAGAAAATGTTTTAAATGTGTCAAAAACTTCCTTCAAGTCTCAGGTGAGTACTGCTACACTGAAATGTAACATGAATGTCATGTAACATAACAATGTCATGAAACAGATGGCAGGGGCTCTTATCACAGAAGTTAGAAGATATAAATGATCATAGACTCAGTGAAGTACTGACATGCAAATGTTCTGGATGGTGTTATAGACCAGTTTGGAAAATGCAATTTTCACAAAAATGCAATATATGTAAAGAAAAAGAAGAGTCACTGAAATCATCAGTGGAAAATTTCAAATTTGCAACCAGAATGTAAATGTTTGGATTCTGAAAAGCAGCTGAAGCACTGGCAGAGGTCTTCACATTTCCCTTCTTCTCTTCCAGCTTGACTCTTAAGCAAGACCACATCTGATACAAGCATGAACTTGTTTTTCCAAAAAAAAATCAACATTTTCCATAAAAAAAATTACAGAAACACTAGAGGGTACTTTAATCATAATCCATAAACCATAAATTCCCATTATTGAGAACTAAAGGGGTGTTTGATTCTTATTAGACCTTTCAGCTGAGATGCAGAATGGGAACATAATAGAGAAATAGGGATGTCTGCAGTATCTTTCCCCTGTGCTCTTCCACTACAGGGTTGTACACAGTCTGGCAGTAACATCCATATTGTTACTTAGACTGCATTAAAACCCAGGTGCTAAGACCATTTGATTTCCCCAATCTACTAGGCATAATAGAGACATAATCCGTCCCCAGTCTGTGCCCAACTTCATCAAAATTGCGCACTACTTATATGTGCAACACTTTCGCAAACTATTTTTTCTTCAGTATTGTTATAACCTGGAAAGTAGGTAGATATTCAAGAATGGAAAATCACATGTAGCTATAATTAGCAAGATTAAGAATAGTAAGTAAAATACTAAAACTTTCAGAAAATTTTACACGTAATGTGGTTCAGATAACTGAAAATAAAAAGGATCTTTTCATCTGGTGTGGGAATGAATTGGAAAAGATTCCCTAAAAATTGTCCACAACCCAGATGAGATTACCATCATTAAATATCTATCTCGTATCACTCTTCACTATCTCAAATGTCCCTTATTTGTCCTAGCAGACAACCAGAAAGCCTATTCTTCGAATTGGACTTGGTATGTTGTACTGAAAGAAACTTGCCTAGCTGAAGAAGGACGGCTAGGAAAGCCTCAGGAGCAGGGCTGAGGGAGGTCACCTTGCTGGGGCTGCCTTTGCATTATGGAACAGTCAATAAACCAGGTAACCTATGGAACAAGAGGAACATGTGTTGACGCACATGTTTGGGGGCCTCGTACAAGACGAAGATGTAATCAGCCGTTAAGCATTTATAACCAGTATTAATGAGCCATTAAAAAAGAGGAAACCCTGCATTCCTGTTCTACTCCTCTGTGCTTGTTATCCTGTGAAATCTCAGTGGATTTTGAGTAGCAATATTTGCTTGTTAACCTTACATTTATCACAGGCATGAAATAGGTAGTCCTAATACCAATAGCAATCTGCCCCATAGAGCCCCTAAGATGCACGACTTGGCAGCTGCTTTTGCAGGTAGTTGTGAGCAGTTCTGCCTGTACTCCCAAGTTAAACAAGACTAAATAGTTGTGTTAGTGGGTAGCTTAGTCCAAGGCTCGACTAATAAGGCAACGGACAGTGTCTATTAGATAGGTTTAGCACCACACTGACCACAGCCACRCACACACACAAAGCTCCTAGTCAGCTTGAAACACAGGCAGAATAAGCTCATGGCTTTCTGGGAGAGACTGTGTAGACACTCTGTTTTTACCACCCTCCCTTTCCCTTTGGTAAGTAACGTATGATCCTGCTCGGAAATGTAAGGCATACTGAAACACACACCTTCCATACCCACATGGGCTGCAGGGAGCCAAAGTTTTGACATGACAGTTTTGACTTCTGGAAAGTGTGTTGCTGAGCATTGGGAGAGCAAATAAGAAACTCTAGTATCTTTCTCCCTTTAGAAAAGTATTTTTTTTCTCTGCATATTTCAAAAGCCAATGCTCTAGATCCGTAGGGGCATGTAGTGCTTGCACAGAGCCAGAGGTGCCTGGCTCTTAGACATGGAACAGGTCATATAATCAAAATTGTGCTTCTCATACTTGTTGTCTAATGAAAGTTCAGCATTAAAGGAATCTAAAAATTAAACGTTCCTACGTAATTTAAACAAGTCTCTGTGTTCCTCTGAGAATTTCATGTTATAACATATTTTACCTCAGTAAACATTAGATATTTGCCCAAATATCTCTGGGCAAGGATGCCATTAACAAATGTTTTGTATTTCTGTTCGTGGTATAGTCTGCCTTTCCCAATGGTGGTTTTTTTTGGTGATAAAACAACTAATTGTTGCCACCTTCTGACACCAAATCTCCACAATACTCTTCCTGTGCCGTTAGGTAGTAAGAAGGAGTCCAGTTGAACTGACAGCCTGAGACTGTTTGCTGCTACCCTAGAAGCTTCTGGGCAGTCATTTGCAGTGCTTCTAGAGTCATTTCATAGTGCTAACACAGCTATGAATTTGATACGAAATTATACTTAAATTAAAATAATTCTCTTCCAGTTCAGCTCTCTTGTAGGAAGTACCTGAGCCTCTTGATTYGATCGCCTTGGTAAGTCAGATTGCCTAGAGCTCCTTATCAAACTGCTTTAATTCCCTTTTTTAAAGGTCATGTAAACATGTGTGCTTAGTGAATTAGATGCAAATTCAATTCCCTATTCACAAAGCTTCCTAGTTAAGTTCCCTACCTATTCCTCACATACAAGCCTGCATCTGACAGCAGAATATTGACTTTTGAGCTGTGGTCAAAGACATGATTAAACAAAGAAAACAACTGCYACCTGAATTGTAGAGAATATTGATAGAGGGAATTGGAGCTACATTTTTTCCAAACGGTGCTCATTGTGTAGGTTAACTAACTCACATTTTAACATGGCTGTTCCACGATTTTATTTGTTTTTATACACTGCATTTTTATAGGGGTAGTATGTGCTGAAGGGCAACGGATAGAGATCTAGGTACCAATGCCTGGATTTTATTGAAGCTGTTACTGTAATTAAGCACTGACTGAGCATCCTTCTTAACAAGTTGTACTAAAACAAAAAAATTGAAATAATGAGTATCAGTTTTAAATTCATCTCCATCAAAGACTGAATGATCCACACTGAGCAGTTCATCATTTCAATAATAATAATAAAGTTTTTGGTTCTGGCATTCAGGATCTCCGATAAACAACAGCTTCAGTTCTGATTTTCATACTTCTGCAAATAAAATTGTTACATTTATGATCTTGTTGTTAGATCTTTCCTTATAAGTAATGAGTAATTACCTGTGTACAATTCTTCTAACCCCTTATTACTGAGAACTGTTACCCTAGTTCACACCACAGGTCTGTGCAGCAYGGTACCTTACCTCTGACTGGGGCTGATGATGGATAGAAAATGAAAACCAGCATAGTGTGAGCCTTCCCCAGACATCTACTCCTAGTTTTCTGGAAACAGTAGGTCTGAAATAATCCTGAAATAATTATTTAGAACTTGTCAGTTCTAGACCCAAAGTCTGAAGACAGTAAGTCCCAGAAAGTCAAGGGGTTTGTGTAATAATTAGATTTTGCAGACAATGAAATCTCAAATTCTGTGTTTGCCTCTAGGTTTTCAACCTCTAGGGTGCACATTTTCAAGAGTCTTCAAAGACTAGAAGGACAAAAACATCTTCCGAGTATGTGAAAGTCTCAGATGAAAACAAACAAACAAACAACAAAGCAACAAGTCACCCACACCTGTTGTCATGCTCGGTAAACCACCAGATACAAGAAAAGCTGTGGTATTGTCTAGGGCAGGCAATTCTTCAGAAGTACTTTGATGCCTACCACAGGCAATACTTTCTCCAGGTGTACCACCATACAGACAACCCTTGCTGTGGGAAGACCCACAGTTCTTGTTAGGCCTCAAGACTTCCCGTATTATATGAAGTTACGGCACTAGTAGAAAGGAAAAGAGACATTCCTTGGTATGATATGGTTTAGTAAGTGTCATGACAGGTCAGAACGATGAGGAAAGGGTAGACAGCAAAATGCTTCTAGTGAAAGAGGCAGATAAAGAACTGGCATACATGCAGCTTCATCATCCTTTTCATTAAACCACTCCCTCAAGACTCTCCTGGTATGCTTACCAAAGATAAGTCATCCAGCTACCTGATCTGCTCAGTGTGAGATGAACTCTCATCCACGAGTTACTGTACTTCTGTGCTCACCTGCTGTTCTGGCCTCTTGCTGAGGGTTCCCCGCACTCCCACCCTTAGGTCAGAACAAGACCTGAGTATCAGCCACAGCCTTGAGGTCCCACTGGGGTCTTGATATCTGCATTTCTCCCTTTCAGAAATAAATGAATGGCAATATTGGCCAGCAGATTTCTTAAAAAAAAAAAAATTAACTAGTAACTGGAATAAAAGATTAAAGGGAATTAAACCCAACAATTAGTCCATCTGAATAGTTAATATCTTCTGCTAAAACAAAATATTTCAGACCTTGAAACCCTCATGCTTCTYACCTGAGAAATTTAAAAGAATTAGCCAAGAAGCTGTCTGGACCACTAGAGTTAATTTTCTTTATTGAGTCTTGGGAAAGAAGGGATATTTCAAAGAATTGCTGACTTGCCAAAGTAATTACAGCATTTAAGGAAAATGGCCCAGGAAATGATAGATCAGTTATCCTGATACTAATCTTAGGGGAAAAAAAAGAAAGCCAGACAAATTCAGCGCTCTATCAACAGGGAATTACATGCTAAAAATAAAGCTATATCATTCAACACAGTTTCACAGAAAGTAGTTCTTGTCAAATTATCTTCTTGAGGTTTTTTTTACAAGATTATAGGTCTGGTTGATAAAGGTAGCTGTGTTGTTACAGTGTAATTAAATTTCTCTGAGGCATTTGACATACTACACATGACATTGTGTTTTAAAATCCCGCATTATATGTAATTAATAGAGCACACATTACATGATTTAAAAGCTACTTGACTGATAGCTCTCAAAATGTGTGCATTAATGGAAAGGCATTCATTAGCTAGGCCATTACTAACAAGACACTGCAAGACCCTTGGTCCTAAACCATTTTAAACCCTTCTTTGAAAACAATCTGAACCATGGGCGCAGTTTGCAGGGGACACAAAGCTGATGCTGTGAAAAGTAAGCAGGACTTAGCTGTCAGGGAGTGCGCTGAATCACCTGGATAGGTGACTTGAATTCAGTGCAGGAGTTTGAACGCACTCAAATGCCGTGAACAGGGAACAAAGGCGTGTTGCAGAGCAGAGCTGCCAGCCCATGGCCCCAGGCAAAAGGACCTGTGTGTCTTTGGATGCATGAAAAACTCATCCCAAATGGATGCAGGGGAGAGACCTCATCTTTCACATTGGGCAAAGCGACATAAGGTTGTATGGGTGTGAAGGTGGTGCCAGAGAAAGCCCTGGAGAAGAGAGTGAAGAAGAATAGGGCTGAGGGGATTATTTGGAGCCTGTAGGAAGATATAAGGGGCCAGAGCAGCTTTGGAGAGAGGAGGTTAGAGAGGGGACAGCGAGACGGGGAGGTGGCCACTGCTGAAATGCGGCTCCTGGTGTCAGCCCACTCCTTTCCATCACCCTCAAGCCCATTCCCCATCCTGTGGGCACCTGACCATGGCCACCTGGGGAGAAACCCAGCCCTCTCCCTTCCTGTGGCCATCCTATGCTCCTCGTCCCATGGCGGCTGGGGTGACGAGAGGGCTGGCAGCCACCCTGAGGGCACAGCTGCCACCACTGGGGCATCGGCCTCCCCCTCTCTAAAGACCTTCTAGGGGAAACAAAAAATTTAGGTCCTATGGTGAGAGATTAAATGGTAATAGTGGTCCTTTCTGGCTTCAAAGCCCATGAATCACCCCGCACTGCCTGGCTGGGCTTACGTTCTTGGTTAAAGGTCTAGAGGGAAAAAAAAAACCCGCTGATTTATAATCTCTTAGCAAAACCCAAATGCCCCTGTAGGTCTGATAATCTTAGTCTGATGATTAATTTTGTGTTTCTTTTCCTGTTCAAATGGGATTTGGTGCTCCCCAGGGAAAAAGGACTGGAATCAGTAAAAGCACATAGGAACGTGTTGCAAATGGGTATGTAGCAATCCTATTAATAATTATTTGCAACAGCCAGTATCCCCGTGCTTAAGCTCTCCAAGACAGTGAAAGTCATGATAGTATTGCATATCTACTTTGGTTAAGATTTTATATATCAGGAAGAATTTCAGGCTAGAATATTCTTTTTAAATGTTCAAGTATTTGTCCAACAGCTAATATTGAAAAAAAAACCCAAAACCCAGACCCAAAAGTCTTTACAGGAGTTTCAATTAGTGCATAGGCCAACTAGTTCATTGCTCCATGTTAAAGCAAATCCTCAGCTTGTTAGTTTTCAAAATCTGAACTTCAACATAATTTTATGAATAACCAGTACCTTTATAATGGGCCAAATTAAACCAAAATCCTTCATGCAAGGGGGCATAATGTTTGGATTTTAAAAATCCACGTGAGACCTCAATTTATTGGTTAGAATCCAATACTAATTAAAATTAAACAGAATCCAACAGACCTTTGATAATTACATCAAAAGTTCACATTCATTTGATGTGGATTGTCTATATTTCATTGTTACGCTCTTAAAAGATTATTTATGTACAAAGAGTTAGAAAAGAGTATTAATATTTAAAACGTGGAACTATAAGGGCAAACACTGATTCAGCATACGTTTTAATTTATTAAATGTTTGCTTTATTCTACTCAAAACCATCACTTGAGACTTTTTTTTTTGCATAAAGAATGATCTACAAAGATTCTTAGTAAAATAAATTTCTAGTGGAACAAGAAGTTTAGCTTGTTTACTGGGGACTGGATTCAACAGCTTTTGCTTAACAAGCTGGGCATTAAGGAACCACATCAGTCATATTTTTTATTCCGAATTTGCCATTGGTTTACTAAGCAAAGCTCCTCCAGAGGAAAAAATCTGATTTCATAAAAGATCACACACACCAGCCCAAACAATCTGAGATGCTCTACTGAAAGTTGTCTGGAAATTCAGCATATTTTATGCAACTAAGCGCAAAGTGCTTTCCTCACAGCTGAGTACATGGAAAGCACCACAGTATTATAACAGGGAGAGATTACCAATGATGTCTAGACATTGGAGAAAGTATGACCTCAGGTAGAACAGTCCAGTATTTACTTTTCCTTTCTAGAGAGAGATATACAGTATTTCATGATTTAAGTATTCAAGGCAGCAAGGTTTCTAAGCAATTCAGCGAAAATCCTGAAATAGACTGCAGGCTGGGAAAACTTAAAAGGAAGAAGAAAGGATCTGAATGAAAATCATCTCTGCTAGAAAAATAAGAAGCAGAGTGCAGCTACTTCTCATTTCCATCATGCAGACGGTGTTGATTGTATTTTAAAAGCATGCATATTAAAACCAAAACCAAAATAAAAAAAAAACAACCCCAAAACCCCACCAACATTGTGAAGTCCAACATTCAGTCTTTAGGAAGCATTTAAATGGCAGTTGGCTGTGTAGCCTTACTGCAGCCTCAGTGTACGCAGCAGACAGAATCTTTGTCTCAAAYTTTCTCCCTGTATATATAGGTAACAATGGAGTTTTCACTTAATCTTGGGTTCAGGGTCCCATTCCTCCTTTCTTACATATTTAAATGTCTTACTATATTCAATTATTTTATTTATTTTTAATGCTACTCCTTAAAATAATATTAGTTTATTGCACAGATGTGAAGTAGACTATGATTGTTATGTTGCTGCTTTGAAGTCTAAGGATGACGTTGAAAGACATGTCTATTGAAAGACACAGAGACACCTTGTTTTTGCACAAGAAATTATCTGTAAAATTCTTAGTTTAATGTATTTCTAAAAAAGTAATACATTTAGTTTGGTTGCTGATCACTTAGCATTTATAACAACTCAGTTCAGTGTATGGCTCCCATCAGTTCTGCTTGCGGTTATGTGTGCTGAGCCCACATGCAAAATGAATATCCCAAACTGTGAGTTAGGGAATAAGGAATGCAAAATTACTGACTGACCGTCCTAGCAAAATCTGATGTATGCAACCAAGCAACACAGAAAAGCCCTGGGTATTTTCTACATTGCAATCTGTCATCTACTCAAGCTAACCCAGCTACATGAAGCAGTCTGGCTATAGAAGCTCCAGCTAGCCCTGAGATTAACTCAGAAGAGTGAATTACCTTGTGCTGCTGCAGAATTGTTCCTGACACCTGAACTGCTCAGTTATCTCCACATTATACACCTCAATGTAAACATACCCACAGTGTCAAAGACTGCAGTAAAACCTGTCTTCTTGGGCAACCATCTTTTTTTTTTTTTTTAATCCCACAGTGTTTTTGTTTTGATCACACACCTTGAACTTCTGCAATGAATAGGGGAAGAGGCCTATGAAAGTTTGTTTACAATACAACTCCATTCATTATACCATCCTGACTGAGTACCAAACTCAGACCATCCTGTGTTATGAGTGAGGTAAGGACACTGGCGGGGGGAAAGAAATATTGAATGTATACAGGTAATTAAAGCCTGCATCACAGTGCTTACACAAAGGGCTGGTGGAGGCAAGAATTCAGGGTAATGTTCTTTTAATGTGTTATCTTCAAATGTAATGCCTTGGGGGGGGGGGGGGTATGCGTGTTTATATAAACAAAGGAAAAGCCAGAAATGCCAAAGTATGGACAATACTGAACTTCTTAAGGTGGCAAAAGGCAAGCAGGAAAGTTTGTTTCCTTGATGTGTGATTACTGGGAGCCATGGCAGATTTCAGCAGGGGAAACCTATCCGAGAATTCCTCTTAGCTGCAGATTGCAAGACCTCTAAGGAGCTCTCTAGGAGTGGAGAAGGACTATTAAATGGAGCTTGCTTCCAGGCTGTGACAAACTTCTTGGCACAAGCAAAAGGTGACTTTTCAGAGGTTTGCAACTAGTTTGATAAGATTTTCRGAAGGATATCATTAAGCATCTCTTCAGCACTGAGGCTAAACTTTTCTCAACCAGCAGGTTCTTGAACCAGACTTTGAAAGTGCCAGACCTTAACAGAGTTGCTGGTAGTTTACACTTTAATAATCAGTAAAACAATATAGCCTCTTAATCATAGTCCCAAAGATGGCTGAAGTTTTCCAGGAAAAAACTTCATGTGCATGCCAGACATCTGAAATGAAAAACTCCACCCTAAAAGCTACAAAGCTAGCTGAGAGCAAGTAGCTCGTAATTAGAATGGTTGTCATTCAACACAGCAAAATAATCTTATTAGAAAGCCAGTTCACTGAAACCATATTTTTCTTTGTGTAAGACAACAATTTTGCTGACAATCTAGTCAGGAAAATTTCTCAGCTTAGGACAGTAACTAACCAGTATATATCTGTGAGAGAAAAAGAAAAAAAAAAGTTCAATCTCTCCTCTTAGAGTGGGCAGTGGATATGCACGTCTGGCATTTTTATCGAGTAAGGTTTTGTGTAGAGGGGTTCAAAATTATATTTTAAAATCTAAATTTCACCTCAGTGTATAAAGGATTATTTAAGTGACAATTTTAAAAAATCAGGAAGATCATTGCCTATCCTCTTAAGCTGGGAAGTATTTAAAAACTAACCACTGACAATTCTGTTCATGCAAGTTCATGTACCTCATTTATTTGTCGCTAAGAAAAAAGAGGACTGATCGGAACAATATAGGTGGAAAATACAGTTCTCAATAAAATAGGAATGAGGGCAGGTGTTAAGGTCTTCCCCAAATATGTATATTTATCTTTAATATTAATGTGATTTCCATTCATGCATGATAAAAAGATCAACATCAGAATTGTAAGGGTTAAAGCTTGACATGGCTTCCCTTCTTATGCTCACAAATAACTGTGGCCACAGTTTCGTAGAGTATGTTATTTGATAACACACAGACATTTAACTATCAGATTAACAGGTACATTAATGTATGTAGATGTTGACATATCCACATTTGCACCCATAATTACTTGCAGATGTGGACTATGGGCACAAAAATGGCCATATTTTAAATACTACTCCTTAAGTCTACAGCATATTTTTATTTTAAAGTAATTTTGGCATGAGATTTTTAAAACACTCAGATTCCAGTTAGGGTTGTGGCCCTAACTCAGGCAGATGCTTTTTGAAATTTCACCTTGAAAGCACACTTGGAGTTGTCGCTTTTTGAATGTACACAAAAATTCCATCTGCCTTTTCAAATTAACACGTCTCAGCCTTTGACTTTTTAGCTACAGGAAGGTTATTTTGAGATGCATCTTCCTGCACTTAGAGGTTTTTCTCTCTTACTTTGCCCCCCTTGGAGCTCTTCAGCTCTTCTGTCTAATCACGGAGTGTTCTTCTTGGTGCTCCTGTGACAAGCAAAGCAAGAACAAGCAAACAAAAGCTGTCTGGGTACATCATCATATTTCTTGTAAGTCAGGGAGAAAAAATAAAGAAGTAGCTCATTTATTTCACTACATGAAAAAACCCAAGAATCAGGAGAGAAGCAGGAAGGTAAAAATCCTCCAAATTCTGTCCTGCAAATTAGGATCAAAGAGAAGGTCCATGGCAGAGCAGAGAAGACCACAGAGTAATAATGGTGACACTGCTTATGACTGCTGCAATGCTTTCACGATGGTGCTGAACCATATTAAACACCAAAACAATGGTGATTTTATGGTCCCGTCCAGTGGCAAAGAGACATTCTCCAATACATCTGCTTATTCATACAAAGGTAGTTTATTCTATTTCTAACAGATCTCTGACTCTTAGAGAGTCAGTATCATTATCTCTGTTTAAGAGATGAGATGCCTAAAAGCCTTCATCACGCCTCCAAAAATATGCCAGCTTTCACTCTGGTGCTCCCTTTACTAGAAACATCGCCAGAAATCTCAAGAGTCCCTTGTGAAAGCCCACAGTGGCTACCTGCGGCCACCAGGTAAGGTGATTTCTATTTACAGCTTCAAGGTAGAGCTTTTCAAGGTGATAAAGTTAGCACTGCAAAGTTGCAGCAAGGGTTTGAGAGGGAAGAGTCAGGGGACACGCCAGGCTGAATGCAGACCTGTGCTTTGCAGGTTTGGCTCTGCCGGCATGTTCCAAGGAGGCAGCAGCCCCTCAAAAGTTGTCTGTCCCTTCCCTTCAATGGGGCTTTGCTAGCTGTAAACCCTCAAATGCCAGATGAAGGAAACAAACTTTCAGTGATAACTCCTAAATGTCTCTCAGACCGTCTAGCTTCATTTCTGCTCTATATCCTTTCATCCCTTCTGCTTGCCTTACGACAACAAAACCAAATGGTTTTGGTCTGCACGTAATCAGCCACCAAATGATAGAACCTAACAGAGCCAGTTGGGCCACTCATTAACTCAGGAAGTGGTTTTCCTAAAGATGCTACTAGAATTGGATGCAATACAACAGATGACACCAAAGGACACTGGTGTCATTATTCATCTCTCTGCTTCTCATTATCACCACACTGAAATGGCCGAGAGCCTGATTTCTTTCTGTAGTAAATATAAAGATAGGGGCAATTTTGGCAACGAATGAATATGGAATCATGATATGAGGAACTTTGGCATGATGCCAATGCTTATTATGAAAGACATAGCTTCAGGTCATAAGATTTTCTCCTATTGTGCAGGCTGGCAAGATCCTAGGGGTGCTGCAGAAGAAACACATCAAGGAATTAATCTCCAGTTTTTACCTGCCAATCAAAGTTAGGATAGCGTCCTCAAACAGCAGGTGAGTTTCCTTGCTGCAATGCCTCTTGTTAGGGTCAGAATCAAAATAAGAAACTTTTCTGAAGGACAGTGATCTAAGAAGATACTAAAGTCCAATGGACCCTGGAACTGGCCTAACACAGTCACTAAAACCTTCTCTCCTTTGCACAGGTGGCAAATGACATTCTTTATGGCCCATTCAGTCCAATAAATAGGAAGAAGAGAGACATAAAAATACTCAAAATGAAAAACAAAGTGCTTTAGCACTGAGGGGAAAGATAAAAGAAAGAGAAAACGAAGTGCAAATGTCAGATGTTAGTCATATTGCTTACCACACTGTTGAAGCTGTTGAGATATTATGGTGATAAGTGTAGTAAAAGAATCTATATAGAACAAGGGTGGACTTGTCCATGGAATTTTGGTGTTTCTACATTCAATCTTCTCAACATGTAACGCACTTGCACCTTCCACCATTGCAATTAGTTATTTCATTGGTATGTTATGAAGCTAATGAATGCTTATAAATTATTTTGTGTTCCTCGGAGAGAGGGAGGATTTTGAGCTACACCCATTAGAGATGAAATCAAATGTTATAGAGATAAAAATACCAAAGAACAGCAATTCCAAATGGAACATAGATATTCAAGGAGACTCAGTCTTCAAGAAAAAAAAAGAAACAACAAAAAAATGGAAATCTGTAGCTCTAAATGCAGTGTGTGGGAAGTTAAAGAAATAAAGGAGAATAGTAATGAAATAACTTGTTTGGGTCAGGATCATTTTGTGGAAGGATGGTAAAATAAGTCTTCTAGAATCAGAAAATAATGTAAAATCAGAACCTAGTTGAAAATACTTTCTATTAGACTCATTGTACGCATTAGGATTTTATATAAAAACTGGTCATAGAAAAGGAACTTGAATCAAGCAAATAGGAACTGATTCCATTTAAGATAAAATGATAAAAAAACAGATATTCAACTACGCATGTAAAATTCAAAAGGACAAGCTTTGATGAACTGATGGAACTGTTTAATGAAGTCCATTAAGATGAGAATCCCAAGGGATTTGGTCATGGAAGAAGCATGGAATTTCAAAGCCAAAAGTATTGAATCTTACAGACATTGTACCTCAAATTACAGAAAATTTTGAAAGAACTCTCAAATGACCTTCAAGAACAACCACCCCAAGAAGGCTATTAGAAATAAGTAGGAGAGACCTAAGAAAAAGATTTAGTAGGAAAAAAGCTATGAATCTAGAAATGAAAGATGAAAGTTAAAATTGTCAAAATAGAATCTAAGTTTGTCCCTGAAGAAGATATTGAACCATAGGGTATTTCCTTTTTGAGCCATATAAATTGAAACAAAAAGGTATAAGGAAAGAAAAAGTAGGGCGGCTTTGCAGTCAGGATAAAACAGAGATTAAAGATAATCTAGGTGTGGCCAAAAAATGAAACAAACTTTGCCTCAGGTTTCAAAAAGGACAATTATGTTGAATTGGGAGGAAAAGCAGAATGTTTAATGGCAGCTTTCATTTCCACACCCTTGTTATCTCAACTGCAGTGGAAACAGAAGTCATGAGGCTTAATGCACTCAAGTCAGGGGGATTAGGTGGTCTCCCTTGCAGGATTTAAGAAGTATTTTTAAACACACCTTTCAAGTCGAATTTGGTATGACAGTAGAACACCAAATGCTGTGCCTACGGTTAAAAGAGGAGAAAGTAATCAGGCATCGGTAAGCCTGTAACTCTGTACATTGCTTTAGGACAGATTTTGAAGGAAAAGATATTTAAAGACAATTTAATAGGATGTAAAACAACAGGGATTTAATCAAATGTAGATCATCCTAGACAGATTTTCTAGACAAAGGAAGTGCACTGGATTTCATATATTAAGACTTCAGGAAATGGTGCCAACTAAGAAGCTTGTTATTTAAAATCAAAGAAAAGAATGAAGAATCTGTGAAGTGAGTACAAAACTGTCAGGCAGTATTGGTAGAGGAGCTGGAGATGAGTTACTGGTACAGTTCTTCAAGGCTCAGTCTTGAAACAGGTGAAGATTAATAGTCCGACGTGTGTTTTTTACTCAGGAAGCAAGAGTGTGAAATGCTAATTTGCTTATACCTCTCAACTTTGTACTTTTATCAGTAGAGGATAACTAGGATAACATATAAAAGAGCTGGATGTTCTTGAGGAGTAACAGGATAGCACTCATAGCAGAAAATTCTGCTATAAGGTGAGAGCTCATCAGCTGAAAAAGATGCAGAAGGACCTGAGTGGAGTAGCTAATTGCAGGATTATATCAGTTGCCAGTAGAATGAAGAGTTAGGAGAGAGTCCTGCAGTCTATGGTTGTATTAGATTTATTTCTAGAAAAGCCTGGACACTGTATGAGATCTTGCAATGCTTTCAAACTTCTCATTATACACGTTCAAGAACTATTAATTAAAACTTAAACACTCGCAAAGAAGAGGTACCAAAAGATCAAGCTAGTGGGACACGTGCATTATGGAGACTGAAAAAGCACTGCCAAGTTAACAAAAATAAGACTGAAAGGTGATGCACTTTCTATCTGTAAATACAGATAGGTTAAACATCAGGAAGTACTAAATTCTTAAGGCTAGTGATTTTGATGAAAGTTGACACAATGGGAATAAACTGACTAAGAATAAATTTTATCTGGAACTTAACAGAAGGTTTCTAGTGACAGAGAAAACAAAACCACTAACTTTGTGTTTTTAGCAAGAACTTCAGTGTTCTTATGCAATAAATTCTTTGACRTGGTACCAGTGCTTGTAATGACTGGACTCCATAATTCTTGCTACTTCTGTATTCCTGAATGAGCATAAATATTTTAAATATTATAATTCACAGGTCTGAAAGCCTAGTATCACCTAGTCCAAACTCAAGAAAGACACATTTCTTGTTTACACACCTACCCATCTGGAGGCTTTTTACAGCAAAAATCCTTACCATGAGAATTGTGACTGCTGCACTGAAAACACTGTGACTTTCTTTCATTTATCTTCTTTCTGGCTGAGTGTCTCACTGAGGAACTTCTTATACGGCTTTTATTAATGCATGTCTTCTAAATCTTCAAACCTAAAGTTCACATGCTTCAATCATTTGATTTGTGTGGAAATTTCACAGGTTGAAACTCTCTAAATGTAAACTTTCAGGAAGAAGGAGCTGGGATTTGCCCAGAATTTCCAGAAAGCTAAACAAACTGTTTCTTGTGAAAAAAAAGAAGGAAAGAAAGAAAAAAGGCACACCAGTCTCAACTCACTTCAGTAAGCTCATTCACATGTCAAAGTCTTCTTTCTCCCACTATCCTCTTAGTCCAGCCTGCCTCATCCCTAAACCATCCGACGCTTTCCCTCATCTTACACCACACATCCCTCTAGTCTTATTTTTCCCAGAGCCAATTAATAACACCTGCTCATTACTCCCCTGCAGAGCCTCTCTGCACCTTCTCCTCACCCCAGAATTTTGTAAGAGGGTCAAGAACTTTCTAGATTTATTTCATCTGTCAGAAAGCAAGCTTGTAACTGATATTTAAGTCAAATCTTACATCATATTAGTATAATTTGCTGACATAATGCTGCATTATAGTCAGGCTTCTGCGTGTGACTTTTTTTCAGAGTTGTAACCTGCAATTTTAAAAGGAAATAGCCTGGAAACTATTATAAAATGGAAAAATCTAAACTTTATCTTCCTTGAAGTTCACATCAATAGACTTCACCATCTCTAGAATTATATGTCCTATATTTCATGGCTTAAATGGATCATTCCAAAATTTCAATATTCTCTGTTCTCACTCACCTACTCAGTCTCATTTCTATACTGTACTTGGAATTTTACCTTCTGTTATTTTCTGTAGTCTTACAAATACAAACAAATTGTAGAAGCTATCAAATGTAATTATCAGAAAAAAATTTTGTGGTATTTCCTCAGAAATCTTTCAATAGTGGTGAAAACTTTGTATATAAACCTAAAAAAATCCTCAAAACCAAAACTAAAACTAAAAAAACCCAAACCCAAAAGAACGCAAAAGGAGACAGTTTTCACAAAGTAAAAATATTTATTCTTAATCTACTCTGTGTTGAATAATTCCATTTTCTTTGTTTTCTCTGGTATGATACTTACAAGCACTTGGAAGATACAGCATTCTCTAACTAGAAAGAAAATAAGTAGTCAATGATATTATGGGCACATGATCAGTTGTCATCTACTTTGGAGCTGCACCTTCATTTTTTGTAGGATTTTGGTCCTTATTTTCCAGGATCTTATTTTTGGTCCTTATTTTCCAATTTGTGTCTGGGGAAGGCCAGAGGAGTGCCAGGTTGGGGAAAATTGTGTTGGCCACTGGGAAAGAGAAAATTCCAGTCACAAAATTAGACTGGCTGAAAGAGCAAAAAGGGACAAGTGGTGTGGCAGTGAGGTCCATCAGTGACAGAAACCGTGGGAGGCAGGCGTGGAGAGGTGACCTGGCCATCTCGTTCAGCAATCTGAGGAAACCACTATGCTTTGGCCAAAGAGAGATAAGTATGGTGAGGTGAAGAAATCCCAGTATGAAAAGTGAAGTAGAGAAAGTCAGTGAAGTTGAGGGTAAAAAGCTCCCAGGGTCTGTAACGTCACCTGTCCCTTAACAGCTGAAGCACTTGCCGAGTGCAGTGGTAGTGATAATTGGCTGGCCCTTCAGAAGTGAAGGCTATCTTCCTCAGGAATAGGAAGGAACTGAGAAAGAATTGTTTTCCTTCTTATCGCCACTGTTGTCCATTTCCTTTCTGCTCTATGGACTTCGTATTTTTCCTGTTCTGTTTCTCTCCCTTCTCTTTTAATTTGCCCCTCTTCTAGCTACAAGGACAAGTAAGAAAAAAATCACTGAAACAAGGAGACTGAGTAAATGGAATGATTTGACAGTTTGGAAATTATTAAAAAAGTTCTTTCTGATAAAGCTGGAAATACAGCTATAACATCTGGTGTTGTCAGATGTGATTTTTTGACTTTGAAAAAACATTGCTTACCGTTCCCCTCAAATCTTTGTGCTTAGTAAGACTAACTCCACTCACTAAGTAACAATAATGATTTATCCATGACCTAACCAGTAATATTTACCCACCTTTGCAAAGCAATCTGGGCTGCACAAAAGCTGTATGGATGTAGAAATGAAAACACTGAAGTCCGGATGTCTATCCGTGGTCTAAATTCAGATGCATTCTTAGGAATTCTGTAGGGTCGCAACTGGTGAGCATGCATCTTTCATCAGCTGCGGAATGAGGAAGGAGTACTCTAAAGGATTACTAGTTTTATGTGCTATTTTGAAAGAACAATTATGGTACGTGTGAATCAGTAATCCAGTGGTGTTTTATAGGCAATCAGTTTTGTGATATTTATTCATTTCCTCCATCCCCTGTCTAAGCGGCTTAGGGAATTTCAGGGGAAAAAAATGAGAAAACTATGAAAAATGCATAGTTAAACATTCAGTCACGAAACACTGAAGTAAAGGTTTAAACAACCTAAATAGAACTAATATGTATTCTTGGCATATGGATCAACTCCAAATCTGAGACAACATATTTCATTCCACCATACATCAGTACAAATCTAATTTCAAGGAACAATGGCTGTAAGAAATAGTTGTTATTATAATTTCTTAAAGTTATTATTTCTTAAGAAAATGATATCCAACTAATAAATATCATGGAAAATGTTGATCCTATGAAGTCTCTCTCAAAAGAAAGCATTTAAAAACAAATATCATGCTAGAAAAAATTGGCATGCATTAGAGAAGCTAGCTGTGTAGTGCTGAAATGCCCATTTCCACTCCATTTCCAAGAAGAGGGAGTCTGGTTTACCAAACTATCTAGGTCTAAATCCTTGCCACCAAAAATATTATAGGAAGCCAAAGACGGCTGGCTTTTTTCTGTCCAGACCTGGGTGGGTTTGATGATCATAGAAGATTCACAAGAAAGTATTCGCTAATCTCTTGTTGCCCTCACATCAGCCTTCATAGTCACCCCATACATCAGAGGAAATGCAGAGGAAACGGTTATTCTGCCCAGYGCGGGTTGCTGCTGAATAGCTCAGCGAGGTGTCCAAGCCAGACCCATGAACTTAGATGGCCTAATGTGCCCCGTGAGGCCATGGATCATTTCTGCTGCATAAGGCCTCCACTGCTACACTTCTGCTTTACAATCTGAGTCTAGGAGTAAATAATCTGAAAATAATTCAGGCATTGGTGTATGGAGCTTGCTCATGGGCTGAGAAGCAACAAGGACATTACCCTGTTCTCTCTTTAAATTTCCTTTAAATGACCTCAATTATTAAAAAAATCACAACAATCAACTAAGATAATATAAAAGGTTTGGATATTCCATTGAATAGAATGACTATACACACAGACACACATATAAATATACATATCTATGCAAATTCAGAGAAAAGCTGACACATCCTGTTACCTTTGTGAGAGAATCATTAAGTTTTATGTGCAGACACCTCTGTTCTAAATCATCAAGCTAGCAGAAGAACTACTTGGCTTTTCCGAAATCTCCCCTCAGCCCCCAGCCTCCAAATAAAATACTAATTGCTGATGCTTTTAGTACAGAATCACTTCATTAATCCCAGCTACTACCCCCATATATGAATGCATTATAACTCAGTTCTGGGATTCATTAATTGACCTAGTTAATTTGATCCCTAATAGCCTGTAATTAGGGATGTGTAAAATAGCTTGAAAAAAATTGTTGCAAGCAGGCATTCCCTGAACGGTGGGTGTATAAACCTTCAGTAAAGCTTGTTCCTGATACTTGTCCTTTTATCTTTAAAAGGCTTCAGAAAGTTTGCACTAAAAAGGAGGGATGGAGAGGGAAATGTGTGAAAAAAACAAGGAGAGCAGATAATCTTTGATGCCAAGTTAATTTCATTTACCCATATGACCTAATCTAATTCGAAAACTCTGCTGATATCTGTCAGAAAAGCACGTGTAGCAAAATGGGCTGTAATCGGGGAGAGAAAAAAAAATGGAAGTTCCTAGAAATGCACAAAAAAGGCCTGCATTCAGCTCTTTTTGAATGCCAAACTGCGCTTTCAAGTGTCACAGCTTTGTCTTGTATGCCAGGCAGGGTACCTGTTAAGAGAGAAAAATCTTCGACCTTGGAACAGAGCAAGTGTCCTTAGTGTATGCAGCACCCAGGGGAAAACAATGTTTGAGAAGGTGAACTGCTGAATATGTATGTGTTTTAATAAAGCATTTCATTTGAAAAGTTTTTGCAACATTCAGACAGATTGAGTTTTAGGGAGGAAGTGACTCTGCAGTCAGTGCCTGGCCTGCTCTACTGTCAGAGGAAATAAGTGAAACTAAAATGAAGTGATAATATACTGTAGGAAATTTAAGAGAAAGAAAGGCAGAGGAAAAATGGCAATCTGGGACCATACAGCTGATCCCCAAAATAGACACAATGACCAGTGCCAAACTAGCTGCCAAAAACAGTAGATTGTAAAATTACCTAATACCTATGTCATGTTTACTTTATATTTACATTGGGGAACGGGCTCCCCAACAGACACAATACTCGACAGTATTTTTGTTCACTGTCACTATCATTATCCACCATCTGCTCTGCCAAATTTCCTTTCTGTTCTTTTTTGTGCATTCATCAGCGCAGTACTAAGTAACGACCTTAATGACTGCAGCATATTGCTTCTGGATTAGCAGCAGATACTGTACTACTCCTGGCTTATGGACAGAGCTGTAAGGAGGAGACCTGGCAGGGGGTTCCATTTAAAATCCTTTCCCCTTTGCAAAAAGAAACACAATAACTAGGAAAGTTTTGTCCCAGCTCACTAGCAGGGATGTGATCTATGGTTTGGTTAAAAAAATAAAAAAAAAGTACCTCCTCCTGTGAAATTCAGTGGGGTACCCGCCAGCTCCACAGAGATGGCTGAGTTCTGACAAGATGTCTTAGTGTGATGGGTAGCCTGAAATACTGGCGGAGAGCTCTGCTTACTTTGCTCAAAACCACAGATAGAGAAACCACAGCTTTGAGAAAAGGGCAGCTTTTGAAAAGGACACGTGTTTGCTGAGTGAACCTTGTAGGTTAATACAGTGACCCGCAAGCACAAGAAGGCCTTTTTGTCTGTGTAGTCTGTGGGTAGATGTAGCAGTGGGTAATCCAAGCCTGGCACATCTTTACTTATTCTTTGCTTTGAGGCCATCTAAAGCGAGCACTCCAAAACTTATCTCAGTGTTCTTTTTTGTGTGCTGAGCAGACTTTTTGTTGCTGAGCTTAGTCAAGTACTGAGAAAGTAAGCAGGGGTGTTTTTTTCTTGCTAAAGAACAAAACAAAACAAAACACCCTTTTTAAACATCTTGCACCAAGAGGGGGGGGAGGYGGGGGACGTGAAGGGAAGAAGCTGAAGAAATGGGAAAAAAGGAAAAAATGACAAAGAAGAAGAGCCAAAGGAAATTTGGACTGGAAAGCTTCCTCAGGAGTATTACAGTATAAGGAAATACAGCAGAAAAATATATAGATGTATATAAATTTAAAATATATTATGGAAAGTTTCCTACTAAAAACACGTTCAAAAACAATTACTTCTGATCCATAAAGAGAGGAAAAATGAAGTGATCTTAAGCTTCAGGGATCCTAGGATGGAGTGCTGCCAGGCTGTTTGAACGCAGGAGGCTTCAGTGCAGCCCAGACAGGCTATGGGTTAAAAGGCTTAGGAGCCTGATTCTGTTCCCACTAAATTCAATGGCAAACTTCATTTGGCCTTCGAAACAGGCATGGAGTGAGCATTGTATGTAGCAATCAGGGACAGCAGAAGTTAGCAATGGTGTGAGAGCTTTGTTAATATACTGGAGTCTGGATCTGACAGTGACATGTGTGCTCCTCTTGGGTAACTGTCCCCGAGGCCAATTCCACGAACCTGTGGAAATGAAATCTGCAGTAAAAAGAAGACCAGAGCCCAAAGCTTGGGACTATCAGCATGCAAATAAACTAACACCACAGTGACACTTTCTTAGGGCTTTCACAGCTGAGAGCTGTGACCTGACTACATGAGCACAAATACGGAAAGAGAAAACAGGAGGAACTTCCACTCTTCTGCAGTTGCGCTAATACATTCTGACTCGGAAAGTACCACGTATTTCTTGATTTTAGTTGCAGAATAATGCCAAACTCGAGTCCATCTACTCAGCAAGTCTATGGCTTGGCTGCAAGTGTTTATCAAGTTTTACAATGTGAAGTTGTTGTAAACAGGTGAGAAGCCCACTGTGTACCAGCCTGTAATGTCTGCAGAGCTTTCCGGGCACTCTCCTTCAGGTATGTCTCTTCTGATTAAATCACATATTGTAAACTGTAAAAGCAAATGCTGCTGCAGGATTATTATCCAAAAATTACTCTTCTCTATACAGCAGCTTTTGGGGAGGGTTCAGGGTTGGGTTTTTTCTCTTGTTACCAGTGATAGGAATTGGACACTAATATTTTTTCTCTTGAAAGACCCCCTGTGGTATTTTTTATGCTTACATATATATATATATATATATGCTTACCTTTTTGTTGTCATACAGTATGAAAGGAACAGTGCTGTTATAAACTATAAAATATGATCATCTGCTAAACTTCCAAAATTAAGTACCCATTTAAAGTGTCTCAGGGTTCGAGATATCCTTCTAGGGGATCTAATTTCATAGTGAGATGCATTAACTGGACAACTGCAAATGGAGACAACTATTGATCACATGGGATAAGACAGAGAGTCTGGAGAAGTGAAATGCATGCTCTTTGAGCTATCGCAGCAGGAGGTAAAGCCCATACTAATGTGAGTGAGTCTAAGTGGCGCAGCTCAGAAGTATGTGGTGTCAGCTCGTGGATATGCACTGGGAGGAGGCTCAAGAAGGAAGTCTTGCAAAAACCAGGTCCCTTAGCATTAAGAGCTTTGAAAACCAGCAGGGACTGCTTAAAATAAATCCTCTAGTTTATAGGCAGCCAACATGAAGGGCTCAGGGGGGTGTAATATGAGCATGGCTGCTCAGTCCTGTGAGTGAACATGATGCTGCATTCAGGACTAGCTGTAGTTTTGATGTTTTTCTCAGAGCTAATAATGGAAGCAGCAATTCACTCTCTCCAGAGAGAGGAGCGGAAGGCGTTTTAGCAGCCTGAATATATTTGTGCACAGGGCCGACAAAAATGGCAGGATGGATTTGGAAACTCCTCATGGAGTTGTTTTTATGCACACAGAACAGCAGCATTTAGATCCATATCGTAAAGGAATAATGAATGGGTTTTTGGAGCAGCTGACTGCAGAGAAGAGAGATGGTAGTACTCTTGTGGGTCCTATGTCCTTGTAGATGTAACTTGAAAACTCGAATGATTAATGTCAGCTTCGGCTATCTTAAACCAAACCCACAAACCCTAAGACAGTCCTTCTTTTTAATGACTTTCTGAACCTCAGCAAGGTCATATGCTCTTTGACGGCAGGAAATTGTTGCGCAGGTATATTTCTGAATTTTACTAGTATCACCACTTAAGTGTAAAGTTGAGAAAGAGACTCCTTTTGCACCTCTGGAAAAAGTAGAATATAACATTATCACCACTTGGTTTTGGTATTACTGCTTAAGGACAGCTTTGCTAAGATATTCGGGAATCTAGAGATTGCAACAGACTCCTAACAGGGTCTGCAGAAACACTCCAGTTAGACAGGCTTTTGTCCCTCATGAATAACTCGTCTTTCAAATTTTTGCAAATATTACTCTACATCATTAGAATTAGGACTTCAGAGGGAGTGAGGGTGTACCCACAGAGTCAGTTCATCACAGGTCCAAGCCTTTTCTCAAAACCAGAGCTGGGAGAGAAAATTTAAGGTAACTAGATGCTATAAGCTCATGTCCAAATTCTTACTCAAGAGATGAACCTACTCTAGCCCACAGTCCCAGTTCTTGGTTTCGCATCTTATAGGAACAGTGTGGTTATTCTGAGACCAGGCTATACTGAGGCTACAACCAAGGCAGTGAATAGACAGTACAGGCCTCTTAAGTATGCTTAAGCCAACTGTCTAGTTGACTCTTCAACTCATAGTACAGACTGACATTTCCTTACCTACTCGGACCGTCACAGCCCACTGCAGGTGCTGCTGCTTTGGTATCTAAAACAAAGAGTCTGTGTGATATTCAATATAGTTCTTCATAATGAGAAACACTTTTTTATGTTGTCTTTTATTTTTGAGAGACTAGCATTTTTGCCAGAATCACTTCCTTTCTCTCCTCTCCATCCCCTCCAGGTACAACTAGGAGAAGAGATGCATTTTTAAATGAGGTCCTAAATGAGAAAAAAGAAAGGTGATCTGGAAAAGTTTCGCTAAGCACTGAGTTTTTTCGTTTCTATTTATCCTGTGTGTGAGCACAGTAGGTTGAAATGCTCTTTAGACCTTTAAGTATGCTTGAATTATACTCAACCATTTGCCATTCCTTGCTCACATAGGCTATTCAAGTGTAAACTACCCCCATATCCACTAGATTGAAAGGAATTGTTCAAACATAGAATTACTATAATTGAGTTGTATATACATGAGGAATTGTTTTCCTGTCATAAGGTTATCATAAAATAAACAGCAGGCTCTGCATGAAACACATCTGACTCATGGTTATCCATTCAGAGGGCATGCTCTCTACACTTGGTTCCTCTCTTTTCTCCTTCATGCACTTCCACAGTGAAGAGGACAGAAAGAGAGAAATCATATCCTGACAACATAGCATCTGCCCAGAAGCAATATATGCAAAGTTTAGGATGAAAGCCTTTAAGATACCCTACAAACAATATATCCAAGTATCTCCCAGCAACAGAGACAAATTAGGAGGATTAGCAAACAAAAGTTGTACCACAAATGTTCTAAGAATAAAAAAAATCAAGTATATGAATATTAATGTCTGTGATTACAAGTTGTTACCTTAATCATGAACTTAAAGAGAGGAAGGGGGTGGAATTCATTTGATGAAAAATAGAGGTATACATTTGATCTGAATACCTAGTCTTCATTTACAAAGTCTTATTGACTCCAGTCAATAAAGAAAAGTAACAGTTCTAGGCACAGTTCTTCTGGCCTATTTTGATTATTACTTTCATGGTGAGTTAACTGCTGAACTCAAATGCCCAGTTCTTGCCATTGACTATAAGGGGAGTCTAGAAAGCTAGCTCAAACATCTACACTCCAGGCATATAAAGATCAGTGAGATGAATCCTACCATGGATGTCTCTGAGTTCTCCTAAGGATACAGGATTGCTATTTATTCCCAACGTTTTTCTTTTTGTATATTCTCTTATTCCAAAAATTCCTTTTGTATAAGGCTTGAGGAATACTCAAACACAATTGCAACATATTTTGTCTGTGGGATGTAGAGAGGACTGTATTATGGAAAAGCATGGAGAATGACTATTATGATTTTTTGAAGTTACATTTGGTCATTTACAGGATGCAAAAAAACAAAACTAGAAAAATTCAGAAATTTTCAACCAATCATTTGGCCACATATTCTTAAGAAAAACTGAATCACCTTGCTATATTGAGTAACTACCTTGTTTCATTCTAAAGAGGGGAAGAGATAATTTATATCACAGACCAGTTACCTTAAAATTCTGTCATTTAGACAATATCCTGTTCCATTTATCACTAAGATAAGAATGAACAAAAAGTCAGTATCTCCTACCTCATGCTTAACAGCACTTAACAGCACATAAGTAGGAGTTTGGAGAAAATCCTCTGCATCAAGCAGTAGAAGGGTATGGTTGGCTGACCAAGAGTTACAACCATGGAAACCATGTTTATTAAAAGCATCTTACCAATTTTACCAATGTCTCTTAGTCTGTATATGATAGCATCAAGATAGTAAGCAAAGCATCCAAGGAAACAAATTGATTTTTAATTTCTTCTGATTTCTTCATCAGAAAACCTCACAGCTCAGCTCTGCCAAGAACCTGAAAAGCCAATATTGTCACAAAAACTTCAGACACCAGCATAAAATTTGTGTAGATTTTCCGTGAAAGGAGCAGCATTTTAGTGTGCAATCATTGCAAAGAACTATTCATAAGCCAGATCTCTGCATTATTTGTCAGCAACTAATCAAAACAAAAAGAGAAACAAAGAAAAAGTTAAACTATCTTCAGGCAGTAGGATGCATGTGGAATGTGGAGTTACTGGTTCTTTCTCATCTGTAATATTTTACAGTAACGTATTAAATCTTCAGGATTTATTAATCATTAACACTAGTACAAATCAATCCTCAAGTACTTTGCACATTACATTGGTTTATCAAATATATGTAGGTTATGCTCCCAACAGGATAATTCAGCAAAGTCTTGAATGAATCCTCTCCACTCTTGGACTTTGTTCAATGACTGCTCAAAACAATTTTGGCAAGATGCTTAAGAATTATTTTATCACATTTGTATACATTTGAAAATCATGGCTCCTGGATTAAGGATAGAATGGAAAGTCATTAAGATCTGTGTTTGTTTCTATTCAGAATTCAGCATTGCTTTGTTAAAAGTTTCTTTTCTTAAGAGCTGAGTAAATTTATTTTTTAATCAGAAACTTGTGCGTATATAGTTTAGGCTCTCATTCCCTTTTTGCAGATTACTGCTTTTCCTTTACTTGTTATACATACCATGAACATTTCTAGAAAACTAAATTATATTTTGCATTGCCTTTTGCTCTTCTTATTGCTGCTTTTCACACAACCCATTTGTTCTCACTCAATACTAGCATGAGTGAAATATACTCTGCATAAGAAAAATATTCTTGCTTAAATGTAGTAACTCTTGGTCTGTATTTTACAATTTGGTTCTCCTTTTTTCAGTACAGACAAAGATAGCCAAGCTGTCTTCTCACTGTCTTTATTAACAAGTTGTGATACTGTAACGTTTATTCTGCCTATTTTACCTGAGTCATCAAGTTATGATGATACCTGATTACAGTTATTTTAACTTTAAACACTGCTTTGTTGTTAAGCCCTATAGGTAGCTATACAGCATGCAGCTGTATTGCTTTAGCTTTCTTACAAATAATCTATAATATATGTATTTTAAAATTAATTCCATCCATTATATGTCATATCAAAAGAAGAATTATTTCATATGAATGATGAAAAAGATATGATATTTGAATATTGAAGGTCAGAAGGACATTTCAGTTACCAGGTTTCTTGTTCCATCCCTAAATTGTACCTGTATCAACAGCTTTGTGAGATAAGATTTACAGACACCGAAAATACATTTTTCATCAAACCATCAGTTTGATTTGTGGAGCAGGAGCATGCCAAGTTGAAAAGTCTATAAAAAGTAGCACTGAATCTCTGTTTTGTGCTTGTTGACAACAAAGATATCTTGCATGGTTATAGCTTTCAGTATTAAAAAAGAACTCAGGGGCCAATGTTTGCCAGGTGGCCTGGATGCCTGCTGGGGCAGAATTTCCATAAAGAACTCAAGAATTAAGGTTCTACTTAATTTCACTTCAGAGTAAACTTAGACTCAGGTATTTGCTACTAATTTTTCACTTCACCAAACA
The DNA here is from genome assembly GCA_035582835.1 of Phoebastria nigripes. NCBI lineage: Eukaryota > Metazoa > Chordata > Aves > Procellariiformes > Diomedeidae > Phoebastria > Phoebastria nigripes. Next base: position 2,408,873 of record JAYKAV010003221.1, on the reverse strand, counting down.
CAAGTTTAGCAGTGTTTTCAACTTTTAAATGGGGACATATTAAAAGCCCAAATGAGTTTCTTGTCAAAACTGCCAATAAGAACACAACAATAACTCGTGAAGATGTAACAGTTGTCCAGTGCCTTTTCACAGCTCCAGCCCCAACACCCATACCAGGGATGGATTACACTTATCTTAATGCAGCAGAACAAGGGCTATGTGACGTGCCCACATGAAACATAGCAACGTACAGATGAATGCCACACTTGGACTGACACAACAGCACAGGTATGGCTTTGCAGTCCGGTCATATGGATGCCAAGACCTGAAAACTCATCACCTGAGTTGATGATGCAGCGACAAAAATCTGCCCCCAAGATGTTCAGTAGGCAGCAATTTGGACAGACTACACAGTGGCCTAATTTTTCAGGCATACCCAGTCTTGTATGCCTCAAAAGCATGACACAGAAGGCTTTTTCATTAGACATAAGATATCTGTAGCTGCCTCTCAGTTGCACATAATTTCAGTGTGCTATATTTTGAAGTATGACAGCATTCAGGTGACTACAGGAAAGCCTCCCCAATAAAATATATTGCTATGCATAGATAGTCTGGCAGTATAGTAGAGGAAACAGAASAGCAGTGCTGCAGAGGTACTTTGGATGGGCTCATATATCCTGCATCTGCTATATAGGGTGTAATATTACTTTAGAAATTTACTGTGAGCCACCAGAAATGATACCTGCATTTTCCTACTTACCTATAAAGTGCTTCTTGGTGTATGGATCCAATGATCTTTCTGAGGTTTCATTAATATAATCATTAAAGGAATGTGTCTTTTCAGGAACTTAGTTATGGCAGCTAATAGTATCTGGTAATTTATACATCTTTATAGACATTTATATAACTGTACAGCTTCAATTCGTAATGTCCCTGGGAGGTAATGTAGGGAAGATGAAGTAGAAATTCTAAGTGAATTGGTGTTGTCTTTTCTAATAAACTTAAAGCACGTCATAATAAAGAATATAATAATGGTAATCTGCCAGTACTCACCAGTCCATCTCCAAGCCCTTCTTCAAAGGACATAACAGTATGACCATAGGAACAAAGTCACCCAATAGCACAGCTACTACCTGYAAATCTCAGGCTGTAAATCTCAACCTAAGAAGTGCTTAAAGCACTCAGTCACTACGGGAAAGACAGCTGAGAAGCTCATTGATTAAATCTCTGTCCTAGGAAACTCACACAGAAAAAACCTCCTCAAGAAGTATTCTTTTACTTGAAAGGTGTATCGGAACCTGGTGTACTCCTGGGTTACGGAGATAAATGAGGAGATAGAAAAGTTTCACTTTGTTACATAAAAAGATACCAAAATAAAAACTATTGCTCTAGTTCTGAATCTTTCAGTCCTCATCAGTTAGAAGATCCTCCAGGGAACAGTTATTCCACAATGGCAATGGTCATGTGTTCAGTTTGGATGGGCCTATGAATAAAGTCACCATCCAGGATACTTGTGACAAAGTAGTAAATAAATTTCAGGAAATAAGAAAATTGTACTTGCAATTTCTAAGAAAAGTCAGTGTACTGTGATCAAAAATATATACAAGGTTGATAGAACTCAACAGTCCTATGCAGTCTGATCTTTTTTAGTTGTTTAAACTTGTATCATCTCTCCATAGCAGCTATAATCTCCATTGAGTTCCTGTTATTGACAGAAGAAACAGGCCACAATCCAGCAAAGCACTTAAACACAGCTTAGCTTTAAATATGTGAAGCTGTAGTGAAACCAATGAGAATACTCTCATGCTAAAAAGTAAGCACATGCTTAAGTCCTCCGCTGGATCAGGGCCACAAAATAATGCAGTTTTGCCAATAAATAACTTGTCCATCAGGATAATTTCCATTGAGACTTGTGGAATTCATTTTGAAAAAGCTACTTACTGTCAAAAGACAAGGAATTTCTAATTTCTTGTTCTTGTTTCTGATCCCTCAGTTGGGTTGGTGTAACAGTGGTGTGAGATCAGAATCAGGGGTAAGGCTTCTAACAGGAGTATATTTGGCGTACAGGAGTAATTTCATGATCCAAGAGGCATTTACTTGTATGTGCATTCACACAAGCAGAATCTGGAACATTTTCTTAGCTGACTTAGGAAAGTTTCCAGAAAACAGACATACAAATTAAAGCTTCTGGAAGGATAGACCTGCTTCACTGCACACATTAGCCTGGGACTGTAAGTAGATTTTTTTTTTTTTCCCAAGTACATATTATAAACCTTATGTTTCTATACCAGGAAGAAAGGATAGCTTAAGCATGCTTGTCATCTGGACATATCCCTTTTCTCAAGAGCCAGATGAAAGGGCTAAAATTGATAGGTTTCTTCTAGCTGTCTTAATTGATTGCCAAATATACTTACTCTTCTTTATTGCTTTACCAAAAAAAAAAACAAAACTGTTTGCTAAAACTGATGTAACGTACTTTCACTTCTTACAAAAATTGAAAAGAAAGGGAGATTTTTCCAATGGCATGAAAAGGCAGTTAGGACTGCCAGGAAAGAGTGTTGGGAAAGCAGGAGCATGCAGTTTGGCAGAGGGGTACAGAAATTGGTATTATCACTCATCTAGAGCCAAATCTGGCATGTGATGGAGCTGTTCTCTCTGTTAATATATTAAATTTTTGCATGACTACTGGAAAGTTGTAGCATAAGCTGTAAACTGCCAGAGAGTGACACTGGAATTATAAACCCTTTAAAGAAGCATTTAGACAAAACAACCAGAGTCCAGACTGTAACAGGGATAGCAGGCTGGTCCCACTTCAGTCAATGCAGTAAGATGTTGGAGAGAGTTAACACTGAAGGGGAAACTTCAGGTAAGTTGTGTTCTCAGCGACAAACAAGGACAGATGAAAAGGGAGCTGTTTGCGGGAACAGGTCTGTTTTGAGAGAACTCCCAGTTTGAAACATGCTATGGGAAAATATTTCAAAGGAGTAAATATTTCTCAGTGTAAACCTTTTGCTTTCTGTTTTGCAATTACTTTATTACAAAATACGTTTGTAGCTGAAAAGTTAAGAATATCTCTAACGAAATTAAAGATCCAAATAGCTCATAATTACTGCAGCTACCTTTCTAGTAACTGAGGGTACTGCGAGTTGTCATGGCGGCTGCTGGGCAGACCCTTCATCTGAAGATACATTTTTTTTATGAATATGTGTTGGAAAGATGATGGAAGGGAATTTGAGTAAAATGAAGAGAAATAACAGTTTGGAATTACTGTGAGGACCAATGAAATAATGAACATCAGTGCATCTCTGAAGGAGGAGGAGTCAGACTCCATTTCCATTCGCAATTTAAGATTTCATTAGGAAACATTAAAGGACTACATTGTCCCTGTTATTTGACATTTAGATGGCAAATGATCATAATATCCTCAGGAAATATTCATCAACTTTCCTTTGGCTAAGTGGATACCGAAATTTTCCAAGTCTAGCAGTGCCAGCAAAGCAGACACTCAAATGACAAGGGGGAGCAGAAGATGGATCATGGACCAACCATCAGAGAAGTATTGCTGTTTACACTCCCTCCTATATGTTGAAGGTGAATTTTGCCCATTAGGGGTGTTTGCAAATACAATCACAAAATAGCAGATTTGCAGTTTAGCCGTCTGCAGAGGTAAAATGGTCAGACAGCTAATTTGCAGTAGTTTCCAAAAGGTTAATTAAGCTGCTGTATTATCCTGTGAATATGTAATCTACATCTGTGAAACAGGATCTGGCTGGTCTTATGGGTGTCATGTCCTCCTGCTTTGTAGTAATCAATTAGGCCACAGTGAAACGGCTTAAAGTAAGTCCTGAGCAGAGGCTAGTAGAGAAACAGCTCTAGTACCATAGAGGTAACATCTCCTACCAAGTTTTGTCACCAGGCCAACATTAGAGCTTAGCTGGAGTAAGGGYTGCTGGGAAAAAAACTAGAGCAGCCCAGTCAACAAGTCACATGTTCTCTTCAGGACTGATGAATTTTTAAAATTGTTTTGCTTTGTACAACATGTGAAACTGCCAAACATCTATATAAAAAAGTCTGGCAGCAAAACCACTCACCTGGCACATGTAAAAATGCTGTGAATGGCTTTTGTTCATGCATTTTATTCATGCAGTGAATTCAGCAGAGAAAATATTTGAATTTGCATCTTCTAGGCCTTGCCAGTGTCCTGAACATCGGTCTGTTGACTACTACTGGGTGAATTTCTTTTCATTTTGACCAGAAATCCTTGAAGACACGCCTTTGCCTGCTGAGTTCTTGATAAAATGTATGTATTTCTCATGAAGAAATCTGTTTTTCAAGCATGAAAAGTTTTCTGAAATTTCTTTGAAAAAAAGTCCCTAGAATTGGTACCCTCTTCCTGACAGGTAACACACATCTGTATAGAAAAGCTTACAAGATGCCTGCCAAGGAGAGGACTGCAATCTGGATACCTCATACAAGCCTTGAAGAATATTTTACAGTAATTGTGTGTTGTAYTGCACACAGGAGGACATATCATTAGAGCAATAAAAGTTCTCAATAAGACTTGTGCAAATTTGGTGTCTTCTGCAAGTTTATTCACATGTAGCTGACTGGATGTTGACCTGAGTTCTGCTGAAGATGCTCAAGATAGAAGAGAATCCAGTTTCTCTCTCTACTATTAGTTTTGCAAAACTAGAAAAAGAAAGAAACAGTAAAGCCTATATTAAGTTCAAAGTAACTTTTTCCCCTCTATGTATCTTGTGAAACAATTTTTTAATGAGGAAAACCTGTGCTAACAAAGAATTTTAAAATTGTTTGTTCCTAAAAAAAAATAATGGCCTGGGTTTCTAGCTGCATTTGGAACAATACAGAAGTGCCTGTGTGATGTGGTACAAAGGCCACGCTGATACATATTCAGGATGACCAACATAACTTACTCATTTGCTTTGCCACCCCAAAAATACAGCCATCCCAAACTCATATGGCTAACACGTTTTTACCAAAGCAATCGCACATGATTTCCCTTGCCACACCCCATTCTTAATGGGAAAGGAATTTGGGAAGGCGGTCTCTTGCTGAGTCATATGCTTTGCATACAGGGCAATCAGTCAAATGACTTTGCTAGGACCCCTAGATCATTTAAACACGTCCTGGTTTATATTGCCATTCTCTAATCTGTCTATGTTACATCTGTAAAATGGCATTACAAATGTCGTGGAGAGTATATATACACATGTGCAGAGAGCGGCTACTTTTAAACCCTTCCATCTTTATGCACCTGCTTTAGAACTGATATTCAGAAAATGAAACAGTGACATAAATATCACTGCTCTCTACAGCTATAGAACAACAAATAGGATAGCAACAGCCTATACATTGCTGTGGAAACCATTTACAGATGCAGGACTGAATCAATGTCCATTGTAGGCTTKAAAAAATAAGTTGTTGCATGTAACTATTTAGAAGCTTTGAGGGCAGGTAGATGTTTGAAGGCAGAAAGAAAAAACATTTCTCTAGCAAGTTGGTTTGCTGCAAATGAAAACGGGTCCAGGGCTTCTTAAAAAGTTAGATAATCATAAGAAAGCCTAAATCAAAGGAATAGTGTGCAAAACGTAGGTTCAGTGATCAGCATTGGTTAGTATCACAACCATTCATCCACGGGTCTGCTAACACAACCTCAGCATGGTGTGAGTCTGCAAGTCTTATCATTTCAGATCGGTATTTTCATCTTACTTTTATAACACCATGCCTATCAGCATCTGTAATTTCAAATCCTTTTCTGTATTTCCACTTGCTCTGATATGATAAAAGTATATATGCAAACCTTGAGCAAACCATCAGAGATTGTTGCATACTGTTTTTAAAAGTTATCATATACAGAAGAAATATTTCACTTTTAATAAATATCCACATACAGGAAAATGTCTTTTTTACAGGAAACAGAAAATATCATGAGAATAGTAATAAGTGGGAGATATCCCAAATTTATGTAAATGAACAGCAGAAAATAGTCACAGCCTTATTTTCCAAATTTTTAACACTCTTTAATAGGTGAATTTTATTATAAAGTGTCACACTTGTGGTTCCTGCCACTGCAGTACTATCACATTGACAGGGAGGGGACATACAGAAAGATATTTTTGAGTAGGTTAGCGCCTATGGACATTATTGTTAGAAGGAGGGATGGTTTGATTTTAATTGACACTGTCTTTCTTCTTTTGTTTAGTGAGAAAGAAAAGAATATATTGCTTCTGTGACTCATTCTTCTCCATAAAAATCTCTGTCTTTGATACTTAATATTATCATGCTCTCCAGCTTGTGGCATAGTGGGTAGTAGGCATGCATTTGTAATCCTAGCGTGGTACCTTTTGTGTGAATAATTCAGTCCCTCAGCACAAAAACAGTTGCATAGTTGGAGGCAGCGATTTATAAAAAGTCAGGTCTAGCTCATGTGGAAGCTCAAGGAAGGGATCCCACAGACTTCGGAGACAAACGGATAAATCCAATCGTCTCCTTGAGCGGGTAGCTAGCACTGCATCCATGCAGTAATGAGTAAGTGACTCTAATGACCATCCTAACCATCATAATGAAAACTGAAAAATCTTGTTCTGACAAGTGAAGTTTTGCACTTGGCGCTTGGTTTACTGTTGTGCCTCCTTATGTAGTTTTCAGCTGCTTTATTGAGTTCTTTATATATTTAAAGGACTCATAAAGTTCACAGGATATAACTTTTTAGATGCAACTAAAAACTGCCACCTGGAAGCAGCTGCAGTGAGGGTAAGCTGGCGCAATACGTTTCTGAAGTAAACATTTTTTAACTATTTGTGGAAAAGACATGGATTCAGGAGGGGGAGGATGGGCAGGAAAGTGTCTCTGCACATGGAGTTTATGAAAATATTGACCCTAACAATATTAATCCCATTCCACTTATTTATTTGATGTACCTATTGTTTATTTTATATTATCACTACCAGTGATGCTTATCCAGTACCGAACTCAGGTGTTCCACCAGCCGGCAGGAGCACAGCAGAGCTGGATTTAGTGGGAGTGGACATAAGTAACTGACACCTTTCTGCAGATATACATACAAACTCACACTTGCATATGGTGTGTACTCTCAATTTATTGAGAAAATCTTCCAGTGGCTCAGTTTACTGTCAGAAAATGTTAATTTATTGGGATTGAAACAGTTAGTGAGACATAGTAGTTTTGTGAAATCTTCTGACAGTAAGCAGGCTTTTGTTATGGCCTGGCTTGCTCTTTGGGCAGCCAGTTTCTTGGCCTGGTCACCTGGTTATCTGCCTATTTTCTTCCTTTTAAATTTTTAATCTCTTTCAATTTTCCAAAAAAGTAGTTTCTTTTACAGAAATTCCTGTATGTGGAAAATGTCAGCATAATTTTGCATTTGTGCTGATTTAGAAAGAAAACAGATGTTGGTGCTCTGAAATCTTACATGAACAGAGACATCCATTTTTCAGCTAGCTTTAAAAAAAAGTAGTGTATTAAAAAAAAAGTGTACTAAAAAAACCCAACAAACGCAATGAGAAAAACCACTTGTGGTAGACAGCGTACACCACCTGTCYCTTTTATGTAGGGGAAGGATGAAGCTGAGGTAGCTTATGGAAGTCATTATGAGTTGCTTTGGGATGGGATCAATTTCCCACATGCCCTCAATAGGAAGCCATGGTTGCTCCTTCTTCCCCTTTCCCAACCACTCCCTCTCCTACCAGATAAGTTATAGCTCTCCTCCCAGACTCTGCCATGGGCTTCTGCACTGTCCCAAATCCCCGTAGGCATCAAGTGTGTGTCTTGTTCTCTGCCCTGCATCTTCTTCTCTCTTCCCTGCCTCTGACATGTCCCACATGCTGGGGTTCAAAGGACTGTCTTTAACAAGCTGTCCTGTGCCCCTCTTTCTTTTTTAAATTCCCTTACCGGGGATGTAGAGCTTCTATCTGTCACCCTGGCATGCTGTATTGACCCTTTTACCAACAACAAAAGACAGAATTCAGCTTTAATTCTTAATTTCACCATTGTACAAATCAAGTGTGTAGACCACGCTATTTTAGGAATGGCGCATTGATTAGTATCAAATAAGGTGAAGTTCCCCGCCCTACCTCTCTGATGGATATTGCTGCCTGTAGGGCCAGGCTGTTTGATTTGCTCATGAATCAGCTCCTGAAACACTACTGTTTCCGGGTTGGGGTATGACGGAAAACTAAAATCTACCTAAAAGTCTACCTGTGACTCCAGATTTAGACCCGTGCAAATGACAAAAGTGATTGCTTTACTTTTCAAAAGCACCAAGATTTCCCTTTTTTTCAGAAGTAATAGGAACATCTTCAGAAGATCTGCAAAGAAATCAGTCGCTGTAATACTTTCCAAGTAAAGAAAATGTGTTTAGAGTGAAGTCAGACTGCAAGTAATTCTTATTTCTATTTAATTGCATTTTTTCTGAATTAGAGAAAAGTAAAAGAGTTCTTATGATATGTTGCCATAACCTCAGAAAAAAATCTTTTACTGCAACACTTATAGGGCAGTAGGAGATAGCTGATCAGAAATGCAGAACTAAGTGATTCTGACTGAGTAGGTGTAAAAATGAGAATATAGTAATGCATAATGATAGTGATGAATAAGGGGCATACAGAGAAATAATTCTATAATCAGGGAGATGAGAGTATTTTCTGAGCAGAAAATGTGAATATTGTGTAGTTTCAAATATACAGAGTATGAGATTTTGAATTTTCTTCATTTTGAACTCGAATTTTTAATTAAACACATCGTCTTTCTCATTTTTTTCTCTACTACTTTCCCTCTCTTTCCATCTGTACTTCAGTACAAGCACATAACCGAAATACTACTCAGCTGATGAACAACTGAGTTGCTATAATAGTTAAACTAGCTATTAATGATGGATGATGGCCATATATGATTTCAGAGCCGTCTGAAAAAACTCCATCAGAAAATGGGTCTGAACATGTTCTCATCTTCTCAAAACTCCACCTTACACTTCTTGTTAGATGAAACATAAAGCACAACAGCTTCTTGAGATTAGTAAGCAGGGAAACAAGACTGCATCTATCTTAATTGTGCAACTGGCTTCTCATCATTAGAGCTGAACAATGCTATGAAAATACAGCATCAATGAAGGAAAGTTGACTCACAGCTGTGAGGACACTTTGAACAGAGGGCTCCTTGAAACCCTGTAATTCTGCTGTGCTCAGTTTAGGCCCAACCCTCAAGGGCAAGGAAGCATGATGTCATTGAATCCTCATGAGATAAACAATCAATATGCAAGAAAGACCCAGTAAGTTAGAGGGGATGGCAYAGCCATCTTCAAAACATTTGATAATAGGACAAAAAATGGCAGCTTCATCCGATGACTCATTTAGCAATTAACCACAACACAGACAGGAATCATGAGAGAACTTTATAAACAAATGAAGACCTGTGCAAGGTCTTTCTCAAAGCCTATATATAGCTTTGCCAGTAATTATTTTCTCGATACAATTTTCTCATGCAGATTCAGTTCTACAAAGTCAACTCAAAAGTGAAGGTTTTAAAAGTAGGAAGATGAGCAGACTTTTTGTACTAGCGAACTCCCTGTGATTTCTTTGAAGATCCTGATCTAATTCTAGGCTGGATAAGCTGTAATTCGGCTCCATATAACTTCACTTGATAGAACTTACTTAGGTGACAGACCCTAGTGATTCTCTTCACTGAAGGAAGTCAATGTAACATATTATGCAGAAAGTTAGAATAGTCCTTGCAATGTCTTTTGGCCATAAACATCCACAGATCCATAAAAATTACATGCAAAGCATCTAAGCCTTCATTTTGCTTCTGATAGATGAATGAAACAAACTGATGGAAACAGTATCTACAAAATCAACAGCCAAGGTAACTCCCCAAAAGGCCTCTTTTTGTTACATTAGCCCTTGGGGGCTAATTTGGGACCTAAGTCCCAAATATATGACACAAACACAACTACCATAACAATGGTTGTATTTGAACACGTATAGGAGTACCACATGTTCAGCAGTCATAAAGTAAAATACTACAGGAAGATCATGCATCAACTTATGCATCAACTGCATGAGTTAATGACATGTATCTATCATTTTATTAATGAACCAAAGCTTCAATCAGCGTCTCCCACTATAAAACTTAAAAAGATCCCTAGTTAGAAAAGAAGTTAATTTGCTTGGAAGTTAGTAGTTTGCCGAAAGCATGTATACCAGCCAATGGGCTGGAGTATGCTTTGATGTATTTTAGCTATCATTAGCCAGGTTTGCTATTAATTATATGTTGCTTTACCTTTCAACGCATAATTGCCTTATATTAACCATGAAAATACACTTTATGTTGTGATTATACCAGAGACAGACTGTTTTATAGTAATTTTTCAGACCTGAAAGATGATAAAGGTATCTGAGCTAGGTTAGGAACTGAAAGTAATCAACGCGAACTAAGCAGACTACAATACAGTCTTTATAAATATGAAAACCAAACATGTTTGGCAAAACAAAAAATGAAAAAAAAATTGGCATCACATCTTCCTGTTGTTACAGTTTGGGATACAGTTATTTTGATGTGAACACAGCAACCCAGAGATTTTGGTGAGATTTGGTGGAGATTTTGGTGAGATTTGGTGGAGATTTTGGCGATATGTCATTGGGTATATAGGGATACCACATTCTTTCCATTTGAGATCAACACAGATATCACCACCAGACCTGTAGTCTAGTTCCACATCTACATGAATGCAAGCAAAGTTTTGGGTACTATTATTTTATTCACGATGTTGTGGTTTAAACAAAGGTATTCTATGAATAGCCAAAGAAAGTGTCAAGATTTTCAATGTTTCCAGAGCTGAAGTCTAATCTCGACCATACTGTTTTAAGAGTGCATAGCTTAGATAATGTGGAAGTAGTACATTACTCTACTAGCGCTGCCCATGCCTTGTGCCAGGGGACAGCAGGAGGCCTGGCCATGTCCTACCACTCTCATTGGACAGGTGAGTGAAAACCTTACTGCTCTTTTGATCCGAAGCCATATTCTAATTTTCAGTCTTAGTTTATTCATGGCTGGTTTATTCCCGTTTGTTTTGTACTTGTCCTTTAGTTTAAACAATCCTTTACCAGGTCTGGTATTATACTTTTGATCTATTTACAGCTCTTTTTTCAACTTTTGCTTTACTAGGTAAAAAAAAMCAAAACCTTTTTTAGTATCATCATCCTGTAAGTTACAGGGAGGATCAGAGGAGGTCTGAGAAAATTCCTCCTGCACCATGTCCAGTTTTGGTTTATCTTTTGTACAGAGGGATATTCAAAACTGTGGAAGTATTCCAGATGAGGTCCTATCAGGACCCTTTAGCATTACCATTTCATTATTTGTATGGAAAGCAGCTGTTTGTTAATGAAGGCCATTTCCAAAATGCATATATAGATTTAATCTATAAAACACATACATAAATCCATTAAAAACCCCATCCTTTTACCTTAAAAAAAAAAAAAAAAAGAGAAAAAAATCCATGATATTTATTTCCTATTCTCTTGCCGAGTTCTACAGTTTTTGTTTTGACAAAACTACTATTATGGACTTCAGTGCGAATTTTATTTGGGCATGGTTCTTGATCCCCAAGCAGGAAACTGAAAACATTCATGGCTTGATAAGATATATCGGATAATGAAGATAACTAAGTGAGCAAACATCTATGTCCATACAGTGTTAAACTAAGCAATAGAGCTTAGAAGAATGACTACTTTTTCTTCATTTCATTAGCTGCTCTATTTAAGAACCTGTTCATGCCTGTTCAATTTTTCTTTCTGGTTCATATAAAAATGTAATAAAAAAGGTTGTACTCTTTCTTTGATAGAAAGGGGTTCAGGGCTGATTTTCACATATAAGTTTTTCTGTTCAGAAGGGCAGTAGAAATTAAACCAGTCCATATTCTAGGTTTTGAGTGTGTAGCTTACCTGGAACTTTGCATGTCATCAGGACATCTGATTATGAATGTCCAGTTATCATTTGATGAAATCCATACACAAGTCAGTGTACACACGCAGCCCTGAATCAGAAAATTTGGCAATATGTGATTGCTAATAGCCTTTCACTTATTCTCAGAGAGTAATCAGATAATTCTCTTTAAAAGATCTTCCTTTCTGTCTGAGGTCTGGTTTAAAACTGTCAGCTTCATTTATGTCCTGTGATCTCCCATTCACTTTGAACTAGGGAATGACAACCAGCTGGGTAACACACTGGCTCCTACAAATGCTACGATGATGAGAGAATATATTGAACATATTCAGATTGATTGCTACCTAATTAAATAGATAGAGTGACACATCCTGGGACCAACCCACTGTGTTATCATGTAGTCAAATGTATTTGTTGTTTTGCACTTTGACATCAGCTAGAAGAAGAGACTGTAGAAAAGTGAACAGCCATTATGGTCAGAAGGCAGGGGGAGACTAGAAAATGTAAAAAGTGGAAGCTTTACTCTTTGAGCTAAACAAATAGTACTTATCAGCTTAAAAGCTGTACAATCTCTGTGTAGGAGAGACAAGGAAATGCACACTGTGAGTCATGAACTCTATAGAAGCATTAACCCTGTGCAATGTTGTGGTGGTATAGTCCTGCTCCAAATGTCATAGCTGGTGAGGGAGGAAGAACTTTTAAATAGGAAAACACACCCCAGAAGTCACATATATATATAWAAAAATATATAAATCCACTCATATACACATATATATATATGGGTGGATTTAATTTTTTACTTGTTTGTTTTGATGTAATTGCTGTTGGTCACTGCTGGTTCTGGCAGCTACCTATGTCTGTACGCTGAGTCCTGGCTCCCCGCTCAGTTGGTGTGTTCTGGTCCATACCCACACTACTAAGTGCTGGAACTATAAGGTACAGTATAATCCCCCTCTGGTCTTGAAATACAGTTCGTAATTTTCTGGGCTTTTTCAGTTCTGAGTGCCTGAAATAATGACAAATCTCCGCTGTAGCCATTCACGTGGTAATTTTGATGCCAAGGATGCATGTTGCAGGACACAAGTAGAAAGACATTTGAGAGTGCTACACCGTTGGAGTCAGGGGACCCAAAGTAAGCATGGTTTGAATACTCCACATGGAGGAGATCCTGGAGTGAACTGGCTGCTTCTCTGGAAAGGCGACACTTGGCTGCCCCAGAACAGACCAAGAGCAAAGCAGCACACACACATGGACCTTCTGAGAGCAAAACGGGAAGTGAACCAAGCTAATAAAGTATCCTGCCCCTAAAGCTGGCTATATGGTCTCATCTTCATCTCACCAAGAGAAGGGAAGATGGTTAATTTCTTTAGATCAAAGGCTGTGTATTAGATCAAAGTAATTTTAGAGGCAAACTATGTATGGCACAGATAGTGAAGATGCTTATCATCATATGGCCTACTCTCAACATTACTTGGATTCTTTCCTTTCCTTGTTTTATGCGATAGGATTTGTAATGATGGTCCCATTCTTTTCTCTTTGCTAGAAGGAAGTGCTATCTAACATAGCCTTAAAGAATGATAATAACAAAAAAGGACTAGGTGATCTTATCTACGACTTTTCTCACTTTGACTTTTAGCACCTACAAACAGTAAAAGAGCAATAAAAAACGTCTGAGAAAGTGTTTATAGCCAATTTAAATGTCTGTATTCTGTTTTGGGTGCAGTGGTATGGAACTTGTGGAATTAAACAATTCAGGGCTTGTGGAATATCCTGTTAATTAGCCAACATTAATAGATTTCCTCTGATTTTACAGTGAAAAGGCACAGCTAAGTAAAAAAAAAAAAGTAGAGGTGGAAAAACTTTCAGTGCTAACACTACATATTTTCACTAAGATGCCATCTTAAAACTCTGAAAAATTAATCAAAATCAAATCATTAATACAATAGTACCGTGGAGATAAAATAAATTCTAGATCAATCAGTTTGAGTTAGAATCACAAGGCAAGATATACTTACTACTTCTTTAAGGAATTTCCATAAAATGAAATTTATTAATTACATATTTTTGATCAGTGCATAAGTCCCACTGCAGTGGCTATCAATGCATCCATTGGGCAAAGAGGGAGTTGCACCTGTTTGCAGAATGCCAATGCCCAGTGTGCTCAGGATACACATAACATGCAGGACTCAAGGGACCTTAATGGCCTATGCAAACATGCAGTATGTTAGATACATTCTAGGTGTGCCAAATTAGCTGTGCATAAGCAGACTGACTCTACAAGACAGATGCAGGGACTAGATGCGTCTGGTAAATATCACACTTCCAGTGCCTGTGCTGTTAAATTCTACATATCCAGGATAAATCCAGCTCACTGCACATGCATGTTTGAGTCAATCTGCACATGTGCAGTAGCTACTTGTCCAATCTGCCAAATATCAAGAAATTCTCAGTAGACAAAAGGCCTACATCTTCTGTTTATGCTCAAAGTTTCCAGGGAAACCAGACTCAAAATAATCTCATGAAGAGGAACGACTCAGTAACGCTACTGGAGGACAAACTGTAGCTGCAGATTTTACACGGGACCTCCCCACACTACAGTGGGGACAGATGGCTACAGTTCTGTTCACCTTTCTTATGGCTAGGACTATATGGACACCCTTAAAAGTGCAAAACACCATTTTAAGAAGCAACTAACTCATTCAAAAACCAAGCCTTCTTAAGTCAACAAAGTTGCTTCAGTCACTCTTCAGAAGTGGAGCTGAGCTGTCAAGTTACTTGCTCAACCCTCTCACTTGCTGTGCTACTGGATGAAAAGGGAAGATGTTGGTGCAAGGGACATTCTCCATGAGATCGAAGAAATCCATATACAGTGGGTCCCAAGCAATAAAGGTCTGATCTGGATCACTATGAAATAGCTTCAAAAGCTTTGGCCGTTGTGGTTACCTTTGTGTACACCACTAGATGATTATTGAACCCCAGTGGTTCTGGTACCCTAAATAAATAAACAAACACTAAACATGCTAAATAAAATATTGGCATATKAGAAAGGCTACAGAAGAGGGCTACAGAAGTGAGCCAACGTTTGAGACAGCTGCATTACAGTGAACAGCTGAAGAAATATTTCTGATAGCAGAGGGATCTTTTGTTTAGTAAACAAAAGCATAACAGTATCCAATGACTGGAAGCTTTAGCTGGACAAATTCAAACTAGCAATTAGGTTGGGTAATTAACCATTGGAATAATTTATCTAAGGATCTGGTATATTCCTTATCGTTGGCAGTCTTTAAATCAAGATTGGCTGTCTTTCTAAAAGATATGCCTAGCTCAACCAGCAACTCATGTGCTTGATGCAGGGGTTTTATACAACAGGTTAAATTAGAAGCACATCATGATCTGGACTTAATTTCTGTGAATATATCCATCACTGCTGCTCAGGCAAAAAGCTCTGGCAGAAGAGTAGTAGCATCTTAAACCACTAGAAGAACTTGCTCTGAGAACAAGGATTGGAGACCTTTAGGATGTTCTAGGATTCTTTTCCCCCTCTAAGGCATTTTTTGCAATATTTTTAAAGCTTGGTTTTGTTCCAAAAGCCAGCATTGTTTCTGGTTTCTTCCCCCAACTCCCAAAAAACCTCGTGTGTGCAGGAACTCCATCTATAAAGCTAGACCTTTCTCTTATGTCATTTGTATAAATTAAAGAAAGATGTGGACTAACTGGAAAGAGTCCAGGTATGGTCAGTGAGAGTGATCACAGATCTAGAAAACATGACCTTGTTCAGTCAAGAAAAGAGACATCAACCTTTCAAGTACATAAAAGCTGTTGAAAAGAGCCTATTTTTCATGGCCAGGATAGATAAAATAAGAATTACAGGAAGAGGGATTTGCTTTTGCTGTAAGGGAAGGCTTCCTCCAAGTAAGGTAGCAGATTGCCTGGGGAAACCTTGGAGTCTCCATTTTGGAGATCCTTAAGAGCTTTATCTAACAGATTAGACTAATTTGCTTTGGGATTAAAGTCCTTTCCAGTGTGATTTTCTAGGACTGTATGAAATCAGGTGCATAGTGCATCTGCAACACCCCTGGAGATCTATAAATAAAAAAGCCTTCTATAGTAACCACATAGTATTACTGCAGTGATGTGAGTGGAGAGTCATTGTACTGCACTGTTGAACATTAGTTCTGCACTGTTGAAAATCAGTAACATCCAGATTTTTAAAAATCTGATTACAAGTGAATTCTGCTGTCTTCCATTAATACTGTATACTCTGTCTAGGGGATGTGAAAGTCATACAGTTTATTTTCTTCATCAATAAAGATACAGGTAGATTGCTCAAACAGAACAATCATCATGATGGTTGTAAGATTGATTATTATTTTGACAGACTTGCAGAGCAGTTGAAGTAGGAAGGCAGC
Organism: Phoebastria nigripes; assembly: GCA_035582835.1. Taxonomy (NCBI): domain Eukaryota; kingdom Metazoa; phylum Chordata; class Aves; order Procellariiformes; family Diomedeidae; genus Phoebastria; species Phoebastria nigripes. Next base: position 2,392,512 of record JAYKAV010003221.1, on the reverse strand, counting down.
TCTGGTGATCGCCTAGTCCAGCCCCACTGCGCAGAGCGGGGTCAGCGAGAGCAGGGTGCTCAGGGCTGTGTCCAGTCGGGTTTTGAATATCTACAAGGTTATTCAAAATATCCTCCACATATTCTCTGTTCCTGTTCTGGGATTTGACCACACTCACAGTAAAAGAGTCTTTTATGTTTAAATAGAATTTCTTGTATTTCCATTTGTGCCCATTGACTCTTGTCCTGTCAGTGGGCACCACTGAGAAAGGCCTGGCTCCGTCTTCTTTAATCCTCCCATCAGGTATTTACACACATTGGTAAGATTCATATCATACATATGAGAAAAGTGATCATCTCATCACTGCAGGCTAACAGTCATCATTTATGTAAAGCACAAGGTCTGTGAGGTGGGATCAGACCTTAAATCCAGCTTCTGCGGTATCATTTCACTAATACCATTGGTATCAGATTCTCCAGTGTAGGAGGCAGGGAACATGTCATTTTTTGAATAAGCTGTGCAGGCAGGAGRGGGTCTTCTCTCCCTTTCCAATTTACTCGGTGGCCGGCTGCAGGAGCTTTGTGCCTGAGGGATGTGAGAAGGCTACCCAGGTTTGTGAAGTGTCTTGTGACAAGGGCAAGGGCTAATGGGAGAAAGCTATGTTCATTTAGACCCCAAACCAGACCACCTTTCTTATTCCTCCAGATATATCCCTAAAGGCTTTAACAGTGTGTGCTGCTGGAACAAACATCTGCATATGGAGTTATGCATATGCATATTTTTGCTTATGATTAGAAGTGTCTCAGCCTTTGTAAAATAACTAAATTCTTTGTTTCACTCTTTCCTGTGACAGGAAGTTCCACAAGCTCATTTCTCCATATGTCAGGAGCATTTAGAATGTTAATATAATTGTGCTGAAATATCAGCTCTTGGGTTTGGGTTTTTTTCCCCTTGTTTTTGGTGTTTCAGGAAGTAGCTACTTTTTCTTTGCTCATATAAAAATCTTGCTGGATCAAAAATTGACCTGGTTTTCAAACTATATGAGTCTATCTGCCATAGAAATGAGCCTCAGAAATTTGGATTCCATGATGCAGAAACAATACATCCATACTTCTCCCTGTGTCAGGTCCCAGCATTTCATGCTGGGATGGATGTTCCCTACCAGTGCTTACTAACAGTCCAATTACTTACTGATAAATGTGCTATTCTGGTGATAAAAATCACAGCACCTCTCTCTTTTCGTTTCTTTCCAAGCCAATGAATAAAGCACGGTCATTTTAACTTACTCTCAAAGGGGTTTTTTCTCCTTTTTCATGAAACTTTATGGCTTTTTTCTTGATTTTAAGTACATCTATTCTTGAAATTCTTATGCACAGTGCTGTTTGCTGAAACATATGGAACAGATGCCATTTTTATTTACTATAGATTAAACTCTCCTTCCTATTATACTGAAGAGCTATACTTAATTTGTCATTCATGCTTGGAAACCCCTCTGTGAAGTTTACTAACTAATATCCTCATTTTATGGCTTGGAAAACTATAACCTTAGAAAGCCCAAGCGGCTTTCCCAAGATCGCACTGAAAGGCAGTGGCCCCACAGCCCTGTGAGTAGCTCCCCTTTGTCTGCTTGACRTCGGAGAGCTGAGCGCTGTCCCATGGGAGCCGGCAAAGCCCAGCTCCCTGCTCACTGTGTGTACGATATGCCACTCTTTACAATTACGTCAATAAATTTCCCAGACTTTCAAGTTACTTTGTTTTACTGGCTTTATTCACATTTGTCTCATAATCACAATAACAGGACAGGTGTGCTGCTTTTCTCAGCAGTGATCCTGGTCCCCCGACGGAGCCAACTCCCTGGCCTTTGACCTCCGAGTTTATCCGCTCAGGAAACTGGTTTACTGCCTCCCAAAACAGCACACCCCTACGATTAGCACTTAATTACAGTGAAGCCAGTAGCAGCTCTGCTAAAGTTAAGTTGACTTCTTGTATATGGATCATATTTTTGCATGGGTTTAAGTTTCTGGCAGTCAGGGTGCCTCACGTTGAGAGCCTATGGACAAACACATTTTATTACCTGTTATATGCATCTGTGTATGTTAGCTACAGAAAAATCAGGACAGCAATTCAATCAGTTTTACTTACCTTGTTCTTTCTCCTTCCAACATTTCAAAAAATATACAAGGCACCCCAATTCATAATCCTATTTAGGCACCACTCAGACAGGACTGTGTGTGCTTTAATCTGCGAGGCAGACAATTATCATCACTTTACAAACCTGATGCAAACTCACAGGATTACCATATGGGCCCTTAAAAAAATGAAATCTACATCAGTCAGAACTTTGAATCAGATACCCTTTGCTCAGTCCAGGATCTTAGTCAAGATATAAGCATCACCAAGTTAAAAAAAAAATTCTGCTAGAAATTCTGAAAGTAGGATTCTCAGTGACCCTTTAAAGTGTTTTTGGAAATATCTAATACAACCCATATAGAAAAGTTAAAAAGCTACTCATGAGCATTGCAAATCTGTTTTCCCAAAGTATCAACTCTAATTTCTGTTCTTTTGAAAGAACTTTGCAACATTATGAATTAACATCGGACAAAAATATCTTAGGGSTAGCAATAAAATAATGATACTGTAGCCTCCAGTTTATATTACATTACCAAAAATAATGAAAAAAAATATTGTTGCCCCAGAGACACTTGGAAGACATTCAGATACAGTAGAGCTGGGTGTGACATGAGAAGATAGATAGATTAGACAGATAGGACTGAACCAGTTAAGAAACTTTTGGGTATTCAGCTATCCAGTGTAATATCCACTCTGCTGATTGAAGGCTCTACAACTCATAATGAGTTCATATCATAAGACTCATTCCATAGCGTGATAACTTCTTAAAAGTTATTCCATTCTGTGGTAATTTTTAAGGATAGATGCTCAGTTGTTTAAGTGTTTCTGAAGTGAACAGATAACATATCTGCATGTTTAGCAGATGCATATCTTTCCCCAGAATGAAAGAATCTTGAATACAGAGTTACATCCCTCATAATCACTGTTCTTCTGTGGAATAGCAACAGTATTTTTTAATCATTGTTCCAGATTTCAGATACAGCCCATTCTGCCATCACTACAAGGTGAGTCAAGCTGTCTAATGGTTCTGTTATTTTCGTACTACCCAGGCATGTACTGAGAGTCTAGTAGTTCAGTATCAATTCATCTCTTGGCTGAGACATCAAACTAAGATTTTGACCACTTATTGTAATTAAAAATCCCCATAAGCTTTTCACAAAGCATAGGTGCTCACCACAGTGTCCTGACAAAATTCCAGCTTTGCATAATTATATTCTGCTCGTATATAATATAATTATATGAAATAATTATATTCTGCCTGAAATCCCCATGAAGTTTCATCTGGATGTAGGATCCCTCTCATTTCCAATCTCAAGCTGTTGTGCAATGCTGCTGTCTGCTCAGAAATGTGAATCACAGGCAGTTGATGGGGTTTTCTGTTTGTTTGTGTCTTATTTCAATATACCAATTTTTGAAATTTTTAAAGCATTGCAAAATGGCTTAGTCAGACATCTTCAGAAGTTCATTTGGTTTTTTGCTGAAGAACAACAAGAACAAGCTATGTTTTGAGAAAACTGCAAAATAGTTTTGAAATCTTTGCATGTAGGTTTTTTATTCTTTTCAAGAACTTTAATTTTTACTCGGAGACAAGTAGAGTAACTTTATACTTGTAGTTTGCATTTCAGCATGCACAGATTTTGAGGATAGTGTAGGACTGATTCTGCAGGATTTTTATAGATGCTATAGCAATCTACAATTTTATTTCCTCTGCCAATTCAGTGCACGGCAGATAATGAGCTAAACTAATTTCATTTTACCTTTCTCCACACTGTAGTTCTATTAGGCATGGTTTCATGTCATTACTGCAAATCCATGAAGGTCCACTTAAAATGGCAAGTGAACTCAAGTGAAATATTGCTATGTCATTTCTGGAAATGGCAATACAATTTCAGGAAGAAACAGAGCAATACATGTGAGCCAAATTGAATTGAAGCAAGAAGATCTCTGTGGGGCTTTACCGTGCTGCCGCTATGATATCACAAGAAAAACAAAAGCAGAGCAAGTTGGGAAGGGAAGGAGGAGAGGAATATAAAGCTAAAAGCAAACCAAAACGGATCAATGCAAAAACAAGCAGATAAGATCACAARAGAAAAATACAAGCAAGTGTTACTTTAAGTTATACTAACATTCAGACTAAAACCTGGGTAAAATATCAACAAATCCTACTTGAGAGATTAACTTTTTTGTTGCTTTTGTATATGTATATACATGATTGAATACAGTGGTTATCACCATCCTCTCTACTCTCATAGTCCTCTCTACTTTCAGTCACATTCATTATTTCTGCAGGACACGGTCTCTGACACGAGTTCTTTGCAAAGTGTTTAGAAAGACCAAACTTAAATGAGGAAAACCAATAGAATAGTGTGCTGGTTTTGGCTGGGATAGAGTTAATTTTCTTCAGAGTAGCTTGTATGGGGCTATGTTTTGGATTTGTGCTGAAAACAGTGTTGAAAACACAGGGATGTTTTCGTTAYTGCTGAGCAGTGCTTACACAGAGTCAAGGCCTTTTCTGCTCCTCACACCACCCCACCAGCGAGGAGGCTGGGGGTGCACAAGAAGCTGGGAGGGGACACAGGTGGGACAGCTGACCCCAACTGACCAAAGGGATATCCCATACCATATGACGTCATGCTCAGGACATAAAGCTGGGGGAAGAAGAAGGAAGGGGGGACGTTCGGAGTGATGGCGTTTGTCTTCCCAAGTAACCGTGACGCGTGATGGAGCCCTGCTTTCCTGGAGATGGCTGAACACCTGCCTGCCGATGGGAAGTGGTGAATGAATTCCTTGTTTTGCTTTGCTTGCATGCGCAGCTTTTGCTTTACTTATTAGACTGTCTTTATCTCGACCCATGAGTTTTCTCACTTTTACTCTTCTGATTTTCTCTCCCATCCCACTGTAGGGRGGAGTGACCGAGCAGCTGTATGGGGCTTAGTTGCCGGCTGGGGTTAAACCATGACAAATAGATACATTAATTAATACAGTCCTGAGAGTGAAATTTGTAGGTAGTGGTGCAGAACACGCATGAACCAAGAGATGTAATCCCAAGGCACAGTGGATACTATGCTGTAACTCACAGGGTAGACCTGTTCCACCCTGAGATCTGCAGCAGCCACCAGAACACGGACATGACAGAGAGCAAATGAGAGAAATACAAAACCCAGCATTCACTGTATGTGACCAAGTCACTGTGTTTTTTGGGGAACACCATACACAAGGTGAAGAAGCCCATAGCCTCAACTGTACAGACCTGGATATCTGTAGAAAAAATGATTAGGCCTTTGCAACGGCATTATTTGTATGTGTAAAATGGACCTAGCTGCGAAGGAATCAGACTTCATCTATCCAGACATTTGCTTAAGAAGCTGTGGTCCTAAGTACCTAAAGTACCTAAACTTTCAGACTCTCATAAACATTCATTTGTCCTCAGAGCACCTATGAAGTAGGGAAGAGCCATTTATTTCATTTATCATGAGTCATCAATGCACAGGGATTTTAAAAGTATTTACATATATATATATAAAAAAGAGACATTTATTAGAATTTTCAAAAACACATCACTGCATAACTCCCATTGCTTACAGTGTGTAATTCCCACAAACTATTGCACCACAGTACTACCAAATTAGCACATAAAAAAATCGGTCACTATTACAATTTCCAACAGTAGCTCCGAATTCTCCGTAGTAGCTATAACAATGAACTTTCATTTCTCCCTTCCTGCCCACTGCTGAAGGAGTAAAAGCTCTTGAGTTGAAAGGACAGGGTCAAGGACATGGGCCAGGTGATGTGAGCTGCAGCGGAGCAGCTCCATTGAGCAAATGCGCTCAGGTGTAAATTTGCCTGTCAGTTCATTGCAATGTGTCACTTTTACTTTTTCAAAGTTTAAGAGACTGTCCCATAGCTGAAGTGTTATTTTGCAACTTGGACTATTCTGGTTTAATTCTTTACTCACTTTTCATATCCCTGTGATGTGCTTGAGCAGGCCAGTTACCCCGAAGTGAATTTAGATATTGTCAAGCAAAGCACTTCAGTGACTATCAGGTCGATGCTTCAAACCTCCAGCCCAAACTCAAGCACCTAGGTGCTCTATCAAATGCCTAGTGAGAGTAGGAGATTGATAGCCAGAAGATTGTTGTCTGTGTGCTGTAACCACCATGGATAAATGAGTTGTTAGTTAACCCCTGGGAGTGGTGTCCAACCCCTGGGCCGTGTGGCAGAGGTGGTCACATTCACTCCACTCTGGAGACATGCATTCATGTTGTCCAGCTCTGTGACTCCTCTAGGTCCTATGCGACATCCCTTTGGCTATAATACATAATTAGGCTAGTATGACTGATTTTAAGTCAGAGTACTAGAAGAGAAGTGAGAGCTATATACCAAAGTAGTTCTTTAATGGAGCACCACTAGGGACATGGGACATAAACTCATGAGGATGGAAAGCTTACTGGGGCAGGCTAGACCAGAAGGCACCAAGACATGTGCAGTCATGTCCATATCTATTAACAGGAGCAGTCCCTGGAGTGAACTGTTCCCAGAACCACATTTAGGCTCTGTTTCAGACGGGACTACTTCACTCCAACAGAAAGCACRAGTGTGGACACACATTTCTGCAATATAGATAGCCCAGATGCAAGACCCAAGAATAAAAATGGGAGATAAATTATTTTACCATCCGGACACATTTTTCTCTCGTGTTCCAGGCTYTTGTATAAATTCTAGTCAGTGAGGAAAGTATAAACGAATATGAACTATCAGCTAGATAAGCTTTTCTTCATTTTATGCTGAGTTCTACTCATATTCAGTCATTGGGTCTCTTTTTGCATCTCCCTAGCCCTTTTAATGGCTGTTTCTTTCTACTCATTTGATCAAATTCTACAATAAGGGCTGGGATTATCCTCTGTTTAAAAAAATCTGTGTCTTCTAGTAATTAGGACATGGTAGTTACCACCTCATGGTCCATGAAGCCCTGGGAGGGGGAAGAGGGCTCGTGGCCTATTTTTAAGAGATCTTACACATATACTTAAGAAAAACTAASAACACAGGACTGAAGGACTCAAATTTCTTATGTAGGGATCTGCACTTTTCAGTGGAAATTTCTAGGGGACTGAAGTTCAAGACATGTTGAAATCCAGAGGGAGACAGGAGATGAGAAGCCCCTCGTGTACACAAGTGATCTGAATTCTTCTCTCTTAAATCCCACTCGAATGTTCAACCAGAAGAAGATCTATTGCTCTCAGATTAAATCAGATCTGCACAAGCATATGAAATAGGCTATTTTACCCTGCACTACCTGTATTTAGTTGTTGGTTTGGGTTTTTTTTCCATTTTATTTTATTACTGCAGGCCTAATACAATACCTCATAGAGTTTTGCTTTTTACCTTGCTACTGATGCATTTTCTCTCCTTTATTTAATTCACATAACTCCACTTGTGACTTTCACCCAATTATGTTAGATTTTTTTCCAAAATCTCACCAGCTTTCTCCCTCATGTACTGACACATTTGTGCATTCTATGTCATCTTTAATAGCCCTGCATAATGCTTAGACATCATCTGTCAGTTACATGTCAAATATGCAGCACTTACTAAAACATAGCATTTTGGTGCTATATAAATGACATTTCCAAAGGAATATAAAGGGAGATAAATATATCGTGCTTAATGCATTTTCATCAATCTTACACAAGTGCTGTGATGAACAAAAATTCAAAATAGGATCATGGTTACTGTGCTTTAAACAGCATTAAAAGTCATAAAACAACCATGCTTTTTCTGTTTAGTTTTCTGGATTGAATGTCTCAGAAAGGTTTAATGCATCTAATTAAAATAATTACAGAGAAAGCCTCTGTAACATTTACTAAAAGAAACAAAAATTAACTTAATCAGCTTTAAAATACAAATAAACAATTCCATCATTGAATTATTCCATTTGTTTTATCAGACTCTCTGAATTCTGAAGATTCCTATGAACATCCATTTTTAACATTGGCTGCCTAAAGTTTTTGATATTGTAATTCATAAATAAATAACAAAAGGGACATTGTTTATTTCATATAAATCTGTTCCAATTTTCCAAGATGAAACCGGTGCTCAAGATGTTTTGTTGTCAAATACTTAACTTTTCATAGACACAACATTAAGGTTATATTTTAAAATACAAAGCTGGCATTGATGTTAAAAGAAGAAAGAATGTAAAAAAAATTGACAATGCGGTAGCTTATATTCTAACAGCAATAGTACTCTTATTTAAAACAACTGATAGTTATTGGCTTTTTTCTTCTTCCAACTGTGGAGTCAAAGAGCAGACATCTAGCAAATGCAGGCTGGCTACCTAAAAATATCTCTTCATCTAGACCCACCTGTACAAAAATTAAATCCCTTTTAGAAGTGAGTGGCCTATTTGCAGTCCTGGAAGTATGGAAATGAAAGGTTTACTTTAGGGATGTACACAGTTACAACACATTATAACTGACAACTACTTGTTATGAAAAGCAAATTTTGAACTTTTGAATGTAAGTATTCACATAAGACAGCTTCAATTTATTCACCCAGTCAAGAAGTAGAAAAATGCTATATGGCCTCAGTATCTAAAAAAACTGAGCAACAGCACCAASCTCTTAGTACTCATGTCAGACTGCTCACAGAGTCCGCAAACAAAGCTTTGCTCATTAAGTTATTCATAGAAGCTATTAAGTAAATACTTTTGAATAATGAAGAGATTCAAGAAAATCAAAAGCAGCTCATGGACAACTAACAAACAGAAAAGTCTAAATTTGTTCAAATAAATTATTCACTGTGAATTATCTGATCAGGTCTAGTGCTAAAATATAAGAAGTATTTTCTCAGAGCATACGTGACTGACAACAAAAAAGCCTAAAGCAGATGGAAATGTGTCTGTATCTATGCAGAATTTACAAAACAGACTAGTTTGAGCATAAGAATGAAGGTCCCTCATTTCCTTAGTACCAACTTTCATGACTAATATTAGAAGAAATAGATGCTATAGAAGCACAGTAAGTCAATAAACTTCACATAAAATGTTTTGGGATGTTGTCATTCATAGACAAATTCCTATTCTCAAAAGGCCAATCTTTAGAGTAAAATTTAAGTGAATTTTATTTGATGAGACAAAAATAAATTTGAATGAAACCAATTTGATCTAGTTCAGCATGACACATTACAATATTCAATATAAACACTCTTTTGGATGTGTAAGTGATGGATGGTTCAAGGAGGACCACCAATGGCATAAAGGTTGCACGTTAACCTCCTTTCTCAGTCTTAGATGTTCTCTACCTCTCACTTAATATGGCTCCATGTTGGTGGAAGAGAGAGTAAAGAACATGAACTGTAGCTGTGCTAAATAGAGCTTAAAGAAATCTAAGCACGTACACCCAAAATTGTGACTCTGAAACCTCCTGTTACATATCCCAGGAAGCGCCCAAGATCCCTCATTGCTTTACTTTTTGTGTTTCTCAAGCAGTGGTACCCCATGTGCACCCCAAATTCCTTGCTTTGAGAGAACTGAACAGCTCAGTACTTAATTCCTGCTAAGTCAAAACAAAATCCAAAATCAGGCATTCCTCAATTCCCCCCACCCTGCCCCAGTTCCCTAGGGCTTTGATCTGGAAGATGTTATCAAAGCATACCTAACACATACCAGCTGTATTAGGCTCTGCATAAAATGCAATTGCTGCTGCTACTCTTTATGTACTATTCTTTGCTAGGAAAGTGGGAGACCTGAGGGAGAAATATTCTTGCTCTCTACTGATATTTTTAATTAGGTGACCTGGATTCAGCTAAAGGAGGGTTCAACATCCATTTCTCCCTTCTTCCTGAAGGTGAGAGGCTGATTTACTCAGGATAATGGGAAGTAAGACACCTTTCCGAGCAGTACCTACATGACCGTGTGTGGACAACAATTTAGGAGTCACTGGATGGAAAGGGAGAGCTATCAGTCATGCCTCATGCTACAGCCTGGTGATGGAAGTCCTTCCCTACAGGAAAGAAAGTCTGGTTCTCATGTGAGTGCCTAGTGTACTCCCTGGATTTTATCTTGTGACTCTTTCTTTTCTCTCTTTTTTAATTTTAAAAAAGCTGTGCTCACTTTTCTTCACACCCTCTCAATCCATCAGGAGTATTGAATTTTTAATTAATTTACTTTTTAACATTATAACACAATTTAAATACGTTTGAGGAGAATTCTTGTTGAATGAAATCCCCCTGACTCTTTTGTGGGAATAGGGAGTGGACAGGACCTCCTGCACTGGACACAAATCCCATTCTGCCTGATGGATCCACGTCGAGCACAGATCCCAGGCTGCCCAATGGATCAGCTGGTTGGATTATTCAGGGGATGCAATGTTTTCTACATCCCTCAGCTGTCCTTCTTTTCTTCTCCCAAACACTTTATAGGCTGAGTGCTTAAGTACTTTCTGGGGAGGTGGGGGATTTGAGTTTTCATAACTTCAGGCTGAGGAAGAACTAATGTGGTTGTTTCCCAGTGCCTGGGCACTTCTGCTGACAACCYGTGGCATCAATGAGGGTAGCACCAGCAGCATTTCCCCACGGCAGAGAAGGGCACCTTGCCAGTGGACCACAGCTTATGGTCTCCTGGTGGACAGCAGCTCCTCCGACACCAGTGAACATCGTGTCTGAGGGGTTGATTCCTCATCTTCACTATTCCCCAGGTGGCTATCACCAAACACCTCAGCCTGCTGACTTCAGATGTTTCCCTACTGATTGCTATAGATACCATTCTGAAGGGCTTAACCTTAACCTAAAGGTTAGTATCCAGCACAAGGAAGATGATTCTTCTTACCTACAATAAGGTGCCAGCTTATAAAAAAATAAAATCAAATACATGGCAAGTCTCGTTTTTCCCTCTACAAAATCACAAGCTTTTTGACTTGAAAAAGAATGGTAAACATTACGTCTCTAGGCATGCCTTACTTCAGAGATGTTCTTGGCTGGAAGTCAGGCTCAGGATTTACCTTCGGGTGGAATATTTACATACTCTCAGCTCTACCCGGTAATATGCCAGTCAATTTAACCTCTTGTGCCTTGAAAAAATAGTTTATTGTGCAACACAAAGAATTCAAATACAGAACTGTGCATGACATCTTGCCTGAATATGTTGCGTGCAAGCCACATCTGCTTGCAGGCTTGAAAATTTGGGTAGATAGTTAGTACTGGAGACTTGTAATAAGGTGAGCCTTATGGTAAGAAGGCCATTTTTCCTCTATAATCTTTATATTTAAAGAAGTCAGGTTGTTTTTATTGAAAAATTATTGAAATTTGTTTTGTTTTTGAAGAAACAACTCCCCACTCTGTGACTTTTTAAGTTTAGTCTCATCTGTTCCTCCCTCCATTTCCACTATTATTTAAGAAAGCAGGAAAAAAGTAGGAATACCCCAGGCTTTTGTTTATTAGTCCAGCTGTAGACCATGAATATGTCACTACAGACACATCTATGGCCTTGAGAAAGTAAATATATGTAATCAGATCCTTTTTTTCCTGACATCTGCTGAATTTTTACAGATTTTCTAACTTTTTTCACCTCAAATTATCATTTTAACTGGCAGTGACCAGGTAGGGCAGGTGTGCCAACTGTACTTTACAAAAAACACTTCTCCAGTTTCCCCCTTTCCTTCTTTGCTTCAATTTGGGAAAGCAGGACTAGTAGTGGGTTGGTCAGCTCTGAGCATCTCACACGGGAGGTCAGACAGCAGCACCAGCAGTTCCTCTTCCCAGGTATTGCTGTGACAAGCTGTTTGTCATCGCAAACAATGATGGTCTTCTGGTGGAATGACTTGATTCTTCATATAGCAGGTCCCCATCTCCTTCAGGGGTTTATCTTGGAGGCCACTTCAGGGAACACAGATTTGTGCTTCCTTTAATCATATGAAGCTTAGCCAGTCTCCGCTGCTGGGATAGTATCTTGGTTTGTTTCTTTTCAACCAAAAACTACTTACTAGAGCTACTTCTGGAAGAGGCCAGCTGTATTCTAGGAAGTTTTCCTAGCTACTTATTTATGTTCCTTCTTCCCTTCTGTTTTCCTGGCCCCATAAATCTTGTGCTGGTTTCTACACTGAGGAACAGATTCAATGGAAGCTGCAGAGATTGTTCCTCCCAAGACTGGAGTGCTGGGTACTCTCTCAAACGGTTGAAGTGTTGGATTTGAACTCCCCCCAGGCAGAAGTAAGTATTGTATCAGACCTTCCCATGAAGTCATGGGGGAATGATCTAACTACCAGACCCTAAGCCATGAAAAAGAAATATTTATCTTCTTTAATTTGATGTGGTGGGAAGAAGTGGAAGGCTGTATTATATGAACTGCTTTCTTGATTTATTGCAGAAACAGAACACTCAGCTCCAGTATCATTAGTTAGTCTCCACTGGACTATGAAATTGTAGCAATTACATTAATTAATGTTGGATAAAAGGCAACCAGACAAAAGAAGGGAACTGAGAAGGCACTTGGAAACTCACTTTGCTTTCATTCTGCTGCCAATGTGAAACAAACAAACAAAAAAAATCCCCTTCGGACCCCACTCACATCCCCACCGGTTTGCTGGTTCTGTTCCTCAGCTGAGCACAAACACGGGCCCAACAAGGAAGTCTAAGATTAGCAGCTTGTTAATGTGAGCAATTCCACCAAAGCCCTGAGTGGAGTAAAACAGCAATGTGTTTCTAAACTTAGCAGCTCACAGTGATTAAAACCTGGTGCAACCAGAAGAATCAACACTATATCTTGATGTGAGAACCTGCAGAATACAGCTACTCACAGGAGGACTTCTAGGATCAGGCTTGGGTTAGGAGAACTGAATCTCATGTATATCTCCTCCCAGTTTTGTAGTCTTTACTAACACTTCTCCCCACAGCATATGCTCTTCCCTTGTATTGTATGCTTCTTTATATGGTTCAGAACAGCTGGTGACCAGTTGATGGCTGCAGATAATTAGCTTTTAATTGTTGCCAGTTATGTTTTCACCTGTTCTACTTACGCATCCTTCCATTATGCCAAATCCAATTACTGCATTTGGATCCTTTTCTACAAGAACATAGAATGGTAAAAAGCCCTTTATCAGAAGGAAATTAACTCTTTGTGCAGCAACTTTCCAGGAACATTTCAGCTTGTGTTAAACTACTACTAAAGACACACACGTGTGTCTGAATGAATTGAGATCAACCTGGAGAAAATCCACATAATGCTTAAAAAAAAGTTTGCATCAAACCCAAAGGCTTGAGCACCTATCTTTAAATACAAATGATGATTTTTCATCACTTTTGTACAATTCTGTGTGTACATATTAGAGACGTCATTTCTTACAGAGTTTACCAGCTAAGAATCCAACACTGCAATGAGTTCAGAGTGACTGGAAATACTATTGCATTTCAGTGATTAGGAATACTATGATACCTCTCCAGGTAAGTCTATCAGTGAGAAATGATTAGGGCCTGTCTGCAGATCTAAACATGCAATACATATTCAATGAGTACAATTATACCTCAATTATACAGACTATCAGAACCACATCAGTGATGTTAGCCATCTAAAAAGTAGACAATTTGCATACTCCAAACTATAAAAGGACAAACACTGTGCAACAGAACAGTGGTAGGATTATAGTATAGTTATGGACAAGGTGAGATTTTAGATGAAAATTCTGTAATGCAGTCATAGCTTATTGGATACTGAATTTGACAAACATTTGACACTGTCCCGCATGACATCCTTGTCTCTAAGTTGGAGAGACATGGATTTGACGGATGGACCACTCGGTGGATAAGGAATTGGCTGGATGGTCGCACTCAAAGTGTTGCGGTCAATGGCTCAATGTCCAAGTGGAGACCAGTGACGAGTGGCTTTCTTCAGGGGTTGGTATTGGGACCAGCGCTGTTTAACATCTTTGTCGGCAATATGGACAGTGGGATTGAGTGCACCCTCAGCAAGTTTGCTGACGACACCAAGCTCCGTGGTGCGGTCAACACGCTGGAGGGAAGGGATGCCATCCAGAGGGACCTTAACAGGCTTGAGAGGTGGCCCGTGCGAAACTCATGAAGTTCAACAAGGCCAAGTGCAAGGTCCTGCACATGGGTTGGGGAAATCCCAAGCACAAAAGTCTGGGCGTAGAATGGATTGAGAGCAGCCCTGAGGAGAAGGACTTGGGGGTGTTGGTTGATGAGAAGCTCGATGTGACCCAGCAATGTGTGCCTGCAGCCCAGAAAGCCAACTGTACCCTGGGCTGCATCAAAAGAAGCGTGACCAGCAGGTTGAGGGAGGTGATTCTTCCCCTCTACTCCACTCTTGTGAGACTCCACCTGAAGTACTGCATTCAGCTCTGGGGCCCCCAGCATAAGAAGAACATGGACCTGTTGGAGTAAGTCCAGAGGAGGGCCACAAAGATGATCAGAGGGCTGGAGCACCTCTCCTATGAAGACAGGCTGAGAGAGTTGGGGTTGTTCAGCCTGGAGAAGATACGGCTTCGGGGACACCTTATAGCAGCCTTCCAGTACCTGAAGGCGGCCTACAGGAAAGCCAGAAAGGGACTTTTTACAAGGGCATATAGTGATAGGACAAGGGGGAATGGCTTTAAACTGCAAGAGGGTAGATTTAGATTAGTTATAAGGAAGAAATTCTTTACTATGGGGGTGGTGAGGCACTGGAACTGGTTGTCCAGAGAAGTTGTGGATGCCCCATCCCTGGAAGTGTTCAAGGCCAGGTTGGATGGGGCTTTGAGCAACCTGGTCTAGTGGAAGGTGGCCCTGCCCATAGCAGCGGGGGTTAGAACTAGATGACCTTTGAAGGTCCCTTCCAACCCAAACCATTCTATGACTCTATGAATACGGAGGATACTGGGTGTCCTAATTTTGAACAATAGCACAAGAAACACAGGTTTTCTAATACTTGAACTCAGCATTGGTAGTTGAAACAGAATTTAAGAGTAAACGTTAACAAAGTCAAATTTTCATTGACTCTGYTAAGCTGAGCAATTCTTAACAGCATATTCTAAGGTTTGCTGGGATGTTAAAATAACATCCTTCTTTTTTTTTCCTTTCTTTTTTTTTCTGTCTTCTTCTTGCTTTTTGTAATCACAGGAGGACACAGTATTCAGGTTTTATCATAAGCCAAACTCACAAAAATCAGAGCGGACCTGGGCAGATTTATTGTGTTTGGTCAAAGAGGAGAAAGTGTATCCTTCTTCAGCAGTGAAGACAAGCCCTTAGACAGGGAGCATAGGGATGCTCAAGAGAGGGGAAAACAAATGAAACTTTCAGTTCTTGTTCTTGTGAGCAGAAACCTACAGTGTCAGAATCCCTAGCAACCCATTAGCTGTAATAATGATTAGAGAGCTGTAAGTGTACCAAAATTTTGAGAACTGATTAGTGTAGATAATTATTTTTCATTTCTGTGAATTTTGGGAGCTCTGGAAGGAAGCCTCTAAGATGTATTTTAATTTATCTTACACTTTTAAAAATGCTTTTTCTCAGTCACAGTGAATATACAGTGAACATATAAGTTACTCATCACCATTCAAAAACYAGAATACCCAAACCTAAATCAGATAAATCAGATTTAATTTTATCCAGTCATAGCACTAAGTGATTTTCCAATAAGTGTATGACTTACTGGGAGTAGAAGTAGCAAAGCTTATAAAAACTAGGGTGCATCCTCACTGGGCTTGAACAACAAGAGGCCTGCAATATAATTTTTTTACTGCTCAAGTAAAAGGACACATCTGGCGTGTGCTGCTGGGACGTGTGTCTGGAACGCTGCTGAGAATACGCGAGAAGCAAAGAAGCCATCGGGAAGTTACTGCTGATTGCCTTGGTGACTGAGGTTTTTAAGCCTACTTCCTATATTGTCACATCAGTTCAGGCTTCTGTTGAGTCCCAACCCTCTTGTGTGTTGTTTTGCAACTTGGTCAAATCTGACTGAAAACGAATGGCTTTGTGTGAGAGCATGGGATTAGCTCAAGTACGTGTCCCATACGTATTCCTAGAGCGAACTTCTTCAGCACCTGTCTTAAACCAGATGTCTCCTATTCCTCCAAAGGGCAGGGATGTGTCCTCACACCTTACTCATTGCTGATTACCCTCACTGTCTACCACAAAATGTGGCTGCTGGAAAGCAGCCGTCTTATTTCTAAGGCAACTCTCAATAATGTGCAAAGGTAAATGCTAAGTCCTGCACACAGGGAGGAGTAATCCCATGCAGCATTACAGGCTGTGGGGGGCTGTCCAACCGGAAAGCACCTTGGCAGGAAAGGACCTGTTGAACAAGAAGTCGAATGTGAGCCAACATTTGTGGCCTTCACGTATGGATAAAGTCCAACAGTACACTGGGCTGTATCACAGCAATGTAGCCAACAGGTTGAAGCAAGTGATTATTCCTCTCTTTTTAGCACTTGTGAGACCACCTTTCAAATCTTATGTCCACTTCTGGGCTGCCAGTACAAGACTGACAAATTGGACAAAGTCCAGTGGAGGGTCAACAAGATGGTTAAGGGGACTGAGCATACAGTATATGAGGAACTGTAGACACGCAAGGACATGGTATATGAGGAGCTGGGTTGCTAGCCTAGAGATGAGAAGGTTAAGGGGGCATCTAACTGCTGTTTTTAGCTTCCTAATGGGTAGTTACAGAGAGCTACAGAGTGAGACTCTTCCTGGCAGTGCAAAGCAAAGGCTTAAAGGGCAACAGGCAAAAGCTGCAGTAAAGAAATTAAAAATGCTTCTCACTGACAGGGGTGAAAATTGAAACAGAGGCCCAGAGAGGCTGCAAAATTTCCATCTTTGGAGATACTACAAAGTCAGCTGGATACAACCCTGAGCAAACTTCAGTAATTTTGAAGTTGTATTTGCTTTCGCAAGGGGTGGCAACAGTGAATCTCCAGAGGTCTCCATTATTTGCTGAACCTGTTCTGCCCCGTGGACAAAGAAGGGCTACCAGGGCTCTTCAGGATACCAGGCAGTCCACCAGCATCTGGCAGAAGTTTATGAGGTACGTGTTTCTGAGATTAACAACCCTGTGCCCTTTGTAGAGTGCATGAATGACCTGGAAGAACCTTCCTGCTTTTGGTGATGGGCCTGTATGGGGAGAGATAATCAAGGAAGGAAAGAGCCAAACAGTTCCTTGGCTATTTCTGTCCTTATATTTGGGGCATCTACATAGTGACCTTGGCTCAAAATTTGACAGGGTTGAGGCAGGTAGGGGAGTCAGTGCCGTTACACTGCTGGAGAGCTTTGGGACATCTATGGCACAGAAGGGTGGGTTGAGGTGTGCGCGCTATAGAGGCATGTCATAACTGGATGTGGGGATGTCACATAGGAGAGCTGTTAAGCTTGAGTTCAGTCTTGCCAAAGCACAGTGTAGACACAATTGGCATGAATCAGAAACAATCTAAGGCCTATTGTACAAAAGCAACTGGTTTAAGTCACTGTGCTCAGAAAACACAAGCCTCAACTGAGCCACTGCTACCAAAGACAGGATAAAACCAGCCAGAGAGTCAGTGCTGTGCACAGCATCATTGTTTATCAGCTAATGCACGGAAGGACATGCTTGCAGAGCTTTACTCCCAGAGGTAATAATCTGCCAACAGCTAAAGCATGGAAGGAGATTCTTGCAAACTTTTATTGACGGAGGTAACAATCTGCCAACAGCAGGCACCGCCTGTATAGCACTGGATTTTGGTACCTATGTGTTGCAGGAGCAGCAGGTTGGTAGCACTGCCTAATCTTGGATAAGACTTAATCTCAGCTAAACAGCTGTTTGTAGATGCTTATCCCTTGGGGTCTGTGCCCGCCAGTCAGTGTGAGTGGCTGCTACCAGCAACAGTCTCCAGACATACACAGGTGATGTGCATAGAGGCTTTGTGACTCCTTGGGATCCCCAGTGGTGCCTTGGCATCCCTTTCAGTGAGGCAGGAGGCTTGAGAGGCATGGTATGCAAAGCTGCTGGGATGAGGTGTGTAATTAAGGGGCAAGATATGTACTTGGAGGCACAGGAACAAATAGTTGGAAGTATAATGTTGAGAGTCTGGTTTTGGAAGGCTGATTTGGAAACAAGTGGGAAAAGTAATGGAGTGGGACAATAATGCAGTAAAATATGAGTAGAAAAGGGAAAGTAAGGAAATATCGGGTGTATGAGTGCGTGGTCTGAAGAATGTTATCAGTGACTACTTGAATTTTGCACCTTGGCTTAAGGACTTGAGCTCTCTCAGAGAGAGCTAATATAATTCTTCATATTAAGAAGAATGGAAGAATGGTGGTACTGGCGACTGGATGGACACCTCCAGATTGTAGAAATGTGCTACAGGCCTCTGTGTGCCCAAGGCAGTTCTAAAATGAGAGCACAGGACAACTTTAGTGATTACTCTGGCTAGCAAGCAACCTGCTTACACAAGAACAGGTTTGAACAATCACAAAATCTGCATCTGAGAAGAAGGAGAGTTTTGTAGATCACCACTGGCCTAGAACGTCAAAGAGTTGGTTTCAATAAAAGGCCTGTATGATTTTGGGTAAATTATCCAGTCCTTTTGCACCTTAGTTTTCTATCCCCAAATAGTAGAAATAACATATAATAGAAGAAAATAATGTCTTTTTTTTTTTTTTTTTCCTGTTTGGAGCATAATTTTCTGCACAAAAGCAGTACTTCTGCAAGTGCAGGATTCAAGTCTT
This sequence comes from Phoebastria nigripes, assembly GCA_035582835.1. Classification (NCBI taxonomy): domain Eukaryota; kingdom Metazoa; phylum Chordata; class Aves; order Procellariiformes; family Diomedeidae; genus Phoebastria; species Phoebastria nigripes. Next base: position 2,373,717 of record JAYKAV010003221.1, on the reverse strand, counting down.
GGATTAAAATTTCTTCAGAGTAGAAGCTGTTCAACAGCGAACAAAATGAGGCTTTGATTTTACTTGGGGCCTCCAGACATTATCACAATAGCATTGTAAGCCCTTGTCCTGGCTTGTTGGGGGAACCACARCGATTCTTCTGACTCCATGGAGCAGTGGCACAGACCGTCGCCTCCCTTCTGAACTGTAGTGAGAAAAAAGACTTGTACATTCTATTTTCAGCTCTTCACTGGTTTGCTGTATGTTTGTAATTGCAACAGAACACCCTACCACAGAGAACATGAATGAGCTCAAAAGGGTTACTTAAGGGTAGCTCAGAAAAATATCCCAATAAAATTAAAAGCCTTCCATAAAATCTTATGTAAAGCCCCAAGGGAAAAGATATAGAAAGAGAAAACTACAGTGGAGCGGGTCTCCTGTCTCCTCACTTTATAAAAAGCAAATTCTTGAGAAGAAACATTTTATTATTGTGAATGGGAGAGTCCCCTGGACTCACTGCTTCGGCAGTGGTTGTGGAGGGGTGCAGTCCTAGATCATACAAACAAGCTCCAAAGAAAAGCAATTAATAGCCTCAAACAGCACCATATGAGTACAACTATACAGGCTGCATTTGTACCATGCCGAGTTGAGCAGACATGCAAGTTAAGTCTCATTATATTAGCTCTAGACCCAACAACAATATACTCCAGTCACTATGGAACTGTGCTGAGGGTAAATGAGGCTCAGAGCTGTGCACACTTTAACTGTTCAAGGATGCCAGCTACTCTCTTTGCACTGTTTTATGCCTTGAAGATGTTTCAATAACTACCTTGCATGGAGCTGTGCAGTACGGTGCTATTTCTGATGGTGCCTAGGAAAATATTAAGAGGGAATGTAAAGCTAAAAGGATGTGAAGGGTATCCTATACTAATAAGGAAGGGAAAGTAGATAGAGCTAGGATTTGTCAATAGAGTGAACCTCAAAGAAGAGTTAGGTTGATTTATACAAGGGCTATTTTTAGGCCCAGATTTTCAAAAGATTTGGGTGCATCAGCATTTTGGCTATGCAGCTTGAGGCATCTTTAGAGTTTCTTTTCTGAAGAGCAACCAGCTTGAGACTTCAAACTGGGCATATTCAGCTGAGACACCTGATACTGCTGATCAACTTGAACATCTTGGTCCAGCTAAGCTTTTATTGTGTTTTTTTTTAAAGTTGTGAATAATAACCTATGTATGTGCGCATGTATCTATTTTTTTTTCTTTTTTTTTTTTTACAATAAAGCGTTCCTCAAGCATCCTTTCAATGACTTGAGTTTACAACCCACAAATCCTGTATTACAGAAAAAGTATCTCAAGATTTTGGAGCTCACTTATCTTTTCATGCCTCAGCTTTCTCAGACATAAAACGGAGAAAGTAAYACTTGCCTCATAAGGTGTGCCATAATCCACTAGCATTGTACATGGTCACACTTGAAGAATTTCTGGTGTCTAGTGATAAAGATCAATACTTCACGTGCTAAAAATACTACATAAAATGATAAAGATAAAATGCATATAAAATAACACTTCATTGTGGGCCTTAGAGCAGTTTCTCTTTCATAATATTCGGTTCAAAATGTATGGGCAGATGGACAGATATGTCATTTCTCAATAGAATCACTGACTGTTAAAAGGGTGTTTCCTTGAAAATGTCTTTGTGTCATGCATTGGCCAGCTTTTATTATAAAGGCTGGATTCTTCTTTACTCAGTCTTATTATGCTCTTCACACCTATTTCTGAGCGATTCACATACCTCCAACTCTCCCTGGTGCTGAGTCAGCATGCAAGCCATGTTGTGTCTCTCTTAATTGGTTTGATGGTTTCCTGTAACATGCACTTTTGTGTTTGTGGAGAAACAGGCTTATTAAGTAATTATGTATGCTTAAAATCAGAACCCTCCAAAGACAGACGCGAATCCTAAAGTTGTGTGCTTGTTTCTGGAGACTGATGTGTTAGACCTCAAGTGAGTGGCCAAAGACAGATCCATATATGACAGTATGAGGTATTTTGGCAGAGGAAGCACAAAAACTGTGAATCAGCTTGTCAGTCTATACTCTGTATTGTCCTTTGCATTTCACCATACTGCTCAAGCCATGAGATAAGATAAAATCAAGTGTATTTTCTGACCCAGCTCCAGAATTTCAGGACCCATGGCCCTAGAGGTTAGCACATGCCTCTAGGGATGCAAAGGCACCTCTAGGGACATAGCTTCATGCTGCCCAGAGAGACTGTACCTGTGCAGTCAGTGTGCAACACCTGGGTCTTTCTGTTAGGGCCCCCCTGGCTGACTTCTCTGATTGGTGTCAGTTATGTGATATTGTCACCAAGGTAGACAGGCTATATGTTGCATGGGCATAAGCAAAGCTTGTCTGAAACCTGCATCTGAATGGAGATGAGTTTGGCCTTGAGTATGGCCCAGTGCAATAAAGGCCCAGAGACCTGTTTGTGAGGTCAAGTTATAGGATCTCTTATCTCTATCTGTAATTATGACCCTTTTATCCCAATCCAATACCACTGACAAAGAGAGTGGCTGTTCCCTAGAATATAGACGTAGTTAGCAGTATACTAACGAGGATAGGACTTTAAAAAGGGGAGCAAGAAACCTAAAGCATCCAGGGGCAATATCTGTCAAAAGCTCACAAGGACTGCAACCTTCAGCTCTGCCAATCGTCTGTGAAACGAAAAATCTTGTGTGGTTAAAAATAAGAACCATAGCATGAAATTTCACTTAATGTGGATGACTTCCAGTACCACCCTTTGTTTTTACACTGGTCCAGAAGCAGAACTCAGCCTTCCACACACTCTGGGTTAAACCGATCCTGCTCAGCCCAGTCTTATAAAGGAGGAAAATGAGACAGATGGGAAAATGTGTTTTTGTCTATTTTTATGTTCAGTAAAGTTACTTTAGTCTCTACATCTTTAGATTGTACCATTTCCTAATAATGAAAGGGTTAAGGATGCTGTCTAACCTAGGCAGGACAGATACCAACCACTAATATTTCACTGTTAGCTAGGAGTGAATGCCAAATGTTTGGCAGGAACAGTGACAGTGGTGATGTTAACAATAGGAGAAGGACTCCTCCAAACTTAGTTGAAGGTAAACAGAGGCAGGGACAGGTCTGGGAAGAATAGTTGAAAAGGCCATGGGAAGTCAGCTGGGTAATGGCCATGGGTTGGAAAGCATATCTGTGGAGTAACTTCTCGCCCTGAAACAGACCCAAATTTAAAGTACGTTAAGCCAAAAGGTAAGGGGCTGTCACATTCAAAATAAAAATTACCTAATCCTGGAAAAGTTGATTTGACTACTTATTTCATTGCTGAGGACTTATTTATAGTGGCAGAGCAGGCATAATGTGCAGGCACCAAAGGTACTGCAGTGAAGCCACAGAGGGTGGTTGGGGCACTGTGATATTTGGATGCTGTCTACAAACCTAGAAAAGCCTAAGGCTTGTTCTGCTCTAGGATCAGATCAGTGACTGGTGAGTTGGAGGTGAGTACGGGAGACTTAGCCAGCAGCTGAATTACAGGCAGCAAGATGCCCAGGATCTCTCCCATTACTCACTGAGTACCTTATGTTCACTAGGTCTCAGGCTGAACTTTAAAAAGTTTGTATCTGTGCTGGCACAAACATTGCTTAACAGTCACTGATTTATCCTTTGTTGTCTATTACTCCCACTAGGTAAGATTTATAAATAGCTTTTGCTGAACTTTTATATTTTTCTTTTCCTACATCATCCTTGTCCATCAAAGCACCCAACACACCCATATTATTTTTATGTAATTAAGTTTTCCATTTTAATTTCAGTGACCTCCCTCAGATTGGCCCTCTCCCACAGGCAAAGTGATTATAAGGCAGACAGTGCTACCTCAGCATAATATTATTTAGATGTGGTCACTAACCAAACCCCCAGATACCCACCTTAGCTCAACTCAGCATCCAAATTCAGTTCTGAAGCTCAAGCAGAGTAATCATGAAATGGTCTGAATATAGCCATCCAAATCTACTAGCACCCAAATCTGAGGTGGAGTCACTAAAAATCTGAGCCTGAATCCATGGGATAGAGAATACTTTATTTTTCACTTATAAAGTACTACAGGGACTACTGTGAAACTCTTATTCTCTCAACTGTGTGATTTCCCAGGTTTTTTGCCACCTGTGTCAGGAGAGCCATGAATTGCAACTCTTCTCTTGGTGGACACTTGGTGGATGCTGCTGAAGCCCTGGTGCTGCCCTCTTCCCATGGCTAGTTTGGAGATGGTTGGGAGCATGGTAGCCAGTGTTTCCTTCAATTCTATTTCACCATTCCTATTCTTCCTGTGGAGGGGAGTATCTAATCTTGGGTCTCGTATCAGATTTGTTTGCAGTGCATACCCTGGAGGTAACGGTACGATCTTCTTATGGTGTGTTGGCTGCTGTCGAACACAGTCTTTCTTATGGACCCTGATATCATAACCATTTTGAATCAGTATCACTTCTTGGGTTTTACATTCTGTCCCTTGTTAACATCTTAGCATCTTTTTTTCTCTCCGCCCCCGCCAAGGGTAGCTGTCCTGGCATGAAGTTTTCAACATTTTTTTCCATAAATAATCTTCCAGATAAATCTTTTCCCCAGCTTGTGTGCTGATTCACAACGGTTCTTTTTTAGCACATTTTCCCCAGAGGAGCACAGCAAACTTTATTAATGTTTTTAAGCACAGTTAGTTTGTATTCAGATAGTATTTCCATACAGTCAGTACTGCAACAGAACTTTCATTTAGTGTGGGGTGGCAGTGCGGAGGCAGAAGGATGTTGTTCACAGTCTGCATCCCTATAACTGTAGTCAGTCAGCCTTGTGTTTCTAGGGCTTTCAGCAGCAAACTAGGTCAGTGGGGCCCTCTACATCAAAGCTTCTCCTTAGACACTGTAAATCGCATGCTTTTATACTATTCCTACTGTACACTGTGTTCTTCTGTAATTATAAATGTATGTTTCCCATCACCACAAAGACTTCATATTGCTCAAAGGAAATCTCTCTTCAAAGGCTTTAAACTGTTGAAGGGCAGGCCCCCTTCTGAGAGCTACCATTGCTTCGGGTGATTCCTTCTTTAACTCATCCACAGTAGAACCACCAGCCAATTCAACTGGCCTGCATCACACCGTGTCTGAACTGGCCTCCGGGTTGCATTTCAGCTTTGGAAAATGGCATTGCTGAATTTAAAAATGCAGACTTGAAAAAAAAAAAAAAAAGGAAAGAGAAAAAAATGAAGAAAAAGCAATGAACTGCTGTACTTGTACTCAGCCTGTCCCCAAAACATGAGACTTGAGCTGCTTACTGTTCTTCATCAACTCAAATTTATGATAAGAGAACATACARCGTTTTCGTTTGCTAGTTGCACCTTAAAGAAAGTGAGAATTAAGATGATGCATTAGTGGAAAAAAAAAGCAAACTTAGAAAAAGGTGGCAAGGAATATATAGAGAAAAAATGTTGCTATAAATTCATCTTACGAAAATATGTATATGTGTGTGTGTATAAATACATGTATAATGACCTATATATGTATGTAACTAAAGTAAAAACTCTGAAAATATTTCCTTCTATGATAGCACTCAATACCATGAGTAATTCCACTGAAGCTAATGTTTTCTTCTAGGCAATGACTTACTCATGACAGCAAGCACTAATAAATATTTGCAGGATTGGGACTTAAAATTAAGGTGTATTTAATGCTAACACTTGAAACTCGTACTTGAAAAGCAGTCATGAATGAAGATAATTAAGCATATAGCAGTAGCCACACACTATATTAGTTTTATAGCTAATTATATATGAAAATTAGGAGTTATCTGCCTCACATTCTTTACAAAACTGGGCCTGTGGATTGCTAAGGTCACACAGGAATGTTATGACACATCAATAACCCAGTTTTTCGTGTTCCATGTAAGCATCTTAACCCTGAATAGCCCTGCTTCTCAGTTACCTTCCCTTTGGCCTACAACACGGCTCCCCCCAGCTAAAGTCTCTCTACTGTACACTGTCTCTTTCTCCCCAGTTTAAACACAAAATGTGTATTTATATTTTGTTCCCTATTCCAATTGGTTCTTAGATTGCACTACTGMTGCTGGCATCTTGATAATCCTTGATATAATTCAACTGATGTCAAAAGATGTTCTCCAAATATAGAGGGCTTGTCTATATCAGAATATTTGACAAATATGATTAGATGTGTGTAACTATATTATCATTATGATAACAAGGCCATTCCTGGGGATGAAATCTGCATTCCAAACAAGATATACAAGGAAGAAAAAGCATTCTTCTTCTGGAAAAAGAATGTCTTCACCGGGAGTTATATGATATGACAATAGTGTTTAAATTAATTTAGAAATTCAAAGCAAACAAACCTTCCTAACCTTTGGGGCAGATTTTGGATTTACATGAGTTATAGGGGGTGGAAGAATAACTTGTGACCTCTACCTGTCTGCAAGAGCTGAAAGGATCAGCCTAATGGAAGCTAGCTGTGCGTCACACCTTATCAAGGTGGCATCCTTTTCTTTACAACCTTGTAAAAAAAGCCATTGAAATGTAAGCTACTATAGACTGCTACTTATGGAAACAGAAGTAACTGGTTGTGTATTGCCAATTGCTTTTCTACAGAAGGAGAACATCACTGGCTGCCTTTGCGCAGTTAGTCAAAAGGGAAGGGAAAAATACCAGCTTAATTCTTTTATTCTTCACTTCAGACAGTTTGATAATTGCAGCATTCTTTCCTTTTTCCAGACTCGGTTTATTCTTATTGTGCCAGTGCCAAGCTTTTAGCAAGAACTACCTCTTCCATGGCATCTATATGTGACCAAGGCTTCCAGCCTCAGTGGGAAACCATCTTTTTTATTTGTATTGCAGGAGCACTCTGGAGTTCATGTCAGAAACCAAGAGTCATAGTGTAATGTGCTGTCCAACTGCAGTCAAAATGTCCCTTCCCTTAAGATTTCTGACCTAAACCCAAAGATTCTGGCTGTACCTCATACATACAAATAATAACAGCAAAAAAAATTCTACTGATACTAAATTTGGTTCAAAAGCTCCAGATACACATTTCGACACTTTCTGTGTAGAAATATTTTGAGAATGGGAATTTTCCCTGACCCCTTGGTTAAACTGCAACAAAATAGGGCAACAGAGGGTCATAGTTTCAAAGTTTTCAACACTTTTTTAATCATCATGTGTATTATGAAGCTACTGGATCATATAATGGATTTTAAAAACACATTCATATACTTGAATACAAGTGAAATGTCTCTGTCCACCTTCAGTATACCTCTGAATATAGTTTACACAATTTCAGATACAGTTTATGTGGAAGACTGTTGTGAACCCACTCCTGTGAACTCAGAATGAAGTTTAATAAGTGAAAACAGCATGAGAAGCATGAATGGAAACCTCCTCTCTGCTTTCTGCTTCTATTTTTCTTTTGATTCAATAAGAGCCGAATAAGCCCCTAGTACAGAAACTCGAGACAACTCTTTGAGCTTTGAGACATTAGTTTTACATCTTTTTGTTTCTCTGGTTTTTACCCTGCTCTATTTCCAGATGGTATTAAATAAAATTCAGGGGAAGGGTCCTGGTATTTTTGAGAATGTTTACTTTATTTCAAAAATGTCCATAACTGAGCATGTCTAGGACCAAAAACATCGCGTTTTTGTGGGAAGAAAGATGTTTCATAGCTTATGATGTTAGGATTAAAAAGTACAAGACTCAATTGTATAGAGTCTCCAATTATACTTCTGCTCGGCAGAATCCTTGCAAGAAGATATATGCAAACTAGAAGAGGAATTTCATCTTTAACTCATTAGTTTTCCATGAAGAAACCACATGGCTGGACATTAAAGCACAACTCTATCATTCAGTACAGGCTGTGCTTTCATTTTTTCTGAACTAGAGCAGACAGCAAACTTTATTCTATGTGTGTTCTGATTTTAATAACATAATAAAAAGAACTTAAAATTAAAATTAATTGAAGTCAATAGGAAAAAATCAGAGGCCCCAGTCAGGTTCCAAATATTGTATTTTGGAGTTTTTAACTTTTCTCACAGGCAGTTTTTCTCTACTCTGCTATGAATAGTGTTACTATACTTTCTTTACCATAATCAAGACGGAAAAAAGAAACCCTGTAAGGGTAGGGATGGTGAGAAGTGATAAAACTTTTAATTACCAGTTATTTGGGCATTTACTATTCTTTTCTATATCAAAATGTTGTCACAAAACCTCTTTCCTGTAAAACCGATCCCTGTATGACCAGTTGAGCGTCAAGATAGCAAATAAACAGTAAGTGTGTGAATATAAGTAACTATTTCAAGTTTGACTACCTGACCTCTGTTAAGGTGTGGACTTAGTGATTTCAGAAAAGACTGATATTTAAGAATATCATGGCCTACATACTGTGGGTTTTTCTCTCACCTAACATATATTCTCATATTTGAACATGACCTATTGTCCTTTTGTGTAGCAGAACTTGTTTGTTGGGGTTTTTTTAACATAAAAACCTCTGTTCTCCTCAAGGTGCTCTTACTCAAGATCCCATCTACAGTTGCACTTGAGCTACTGTCATTACTGGGTTGCAATACAAGAGTACCCTAGAGCATCTCCCATATGTTTAATAGTACCTGTCTGACATGTAATTTCATTAAATCCTGTGCTAGTTGTATTAGTCATTTCGGCATGCTATCATTCTGATGGTAAAGTATGGGACTCAGGCAATCCTGCTAAACCCACATCATCAAGGCAAACATCTCAAACAGTATGTCAAAGTTTTCCCACACAGGAAAATAAATTTCAGTAGTTTCTAAGAAACTTATTCTGAAAGCTTTTGAGGTGGGCAGGTGTTTGCTTTTAAGCACATCCATAATTTTGCACTTCTATATAGTCAATGATTCATTTAAAAAAAACAAAAGTGCATAAGAAAATCAGTTTAGTGGATCACCTAGAGAAAATACATTTGCCTCAGACTTGGGAAAGCTCTTTTTGACTGTTGGCTTTCTCTGGGCTGTTTAAGTCCTTGGGCATGCTGGGGGAAGGGCAGAAGAGACATCCCCCAGCTCCTCATCAGCCAGAATTTCTCTAGACAGAAAGCATCTGTCATCTAAGCAGTGAAATGCTGCTCACTTGAAACTCCATATTTGCTCCCCGATGGGATGAGTAAACCTGGGAGACAGAGGGCAGGAAGGCTAAGCCTGTATGTGTAAACTGTGAGCCATGCACAGCTTCCACTCTCCTGGTGTGTTTGTTTGTTTGTTTGATTTTATTTGTTTTTCTGTTTGCATTTTAAATCAGATTCACTTCCTAAAATGCCAACAAACTCAGCCTAATGCTCATGCCAATAAAATGCATCTGTGCCAAGAACATATGAAAGGGCACTAGAACATATACTTGTATCCAGTCGACAGATGTACAGAAAGGGAGTTGAAAATCCAACTCGGAGAACRGTACATTGATGAACAGAAGTGCTGATTCATTACACTGCCAGTGAGGCAATGGTGAGAAAAGCCAACTAAGCACGCATGCAGGTTCAACTGTTWTCACCACTACTTGCCCACAAATACTAACCAAAGGCGCTGATCCTGGCAGGTTTGTTGGAGTTACTGTTTAAATAAGCATCTTGCGCGCTGTAGCAAAATCTAGTTTTGCATTGCCACAAAAAGGACATTTAAATCTTTCTCTATATCGAACTCTCGACAAATATGTAGAGATAGGACATCGCAGCGGCGGTGCCATGAGCGCTCTCGCTGGGCCTTGTTAGCTCCAGCACAGGACCATGGATCCGGCCTCAGTCAGCCGGCTTGGGAAACTGGGAGAAAACCCTACATCTATCTGCATCTCCCATCAGGATATAGCCAGCCAGATATAATATGCCTCCTGTGTGTGTGCGCCAGTGAATAAGGAATAACTGAGACATGGAGGTTAAGGAAACTGTTAACCCTCACCACTTCTCAGTGACATTCACAAATCCTTTGGCGATATTGTCAACAAATTACCAATATACCAGTAACCTCCTCAAACCCAAGATTTATTGAAACATGGAGGAAAATAAAACAATGCCAAAGAAATGGCTTATGCTTTTCAAATGCCAGAGAAGGTGTTAAAATAAAAAAAAAGAAATAAAAAAGAGGGAATGGTTTACATGAAAAGCCCTTGAAAACAGCTCTCTTTCTGACCAAACTATTACTATAGCTTCCTGCCTAGATATTTTCCCTTCTTGTGTTCCCAGGTTGTTTTGCAAGTCCTCTCCGTTGAGTCAGCGAGCTTGCCCTGGCGTGCCTTCCCCGGCTGGCCACACACCTCTGGGCACTTGGAGTCAAAAAACATATCAGGGTGAGGTTTTGCATGAAGAGTTGTGCCCTGTTAAAAGGGAAACCAATGTAACTAATGCCTCCTAATTACATCTCGGAGCCTTCTTTAGCCTTCCGAACCAGTCAAAGCCCCAGTAATAGCCATCTCATTAGATAAAGCCCAGGTACCAGTTGTTCCTTTGGAGGGTTATTCTTTTCTGTGGGAACCAATTCAAACCTCTATCTTGTCTGCTGAACACAGTTACAGCCTATATACCAGCCTCATAAAATGTGTTTTATTGATTCCTCTTTGCATGAAACATGAATTATTGACAAACACAGACCTCCATCAGATTCCCAAATGCCATTTTTTGCCATTTAAACCACATTTCTGAATCACATTTTGTTGACTATGAAACAAACAAGGCAGAGTATGTGTACACATACATATGTGTGTGTGTGACTGTATTATGGATGTCTGTCCTATTACCTGTCAGATTAAATTACTTTTAATTCTCCAACTATTTACACACCTCCTGTTTAGTGCCAAAATGGAAGTATGCCGTCCCAGTCCTCCCCCCTCTGCCAGTTCACTGACAATATTAAGGATGCAAGATCAAGTGTTAAAAAAGTCAGGAAATTCCAGCAATGTTAACTCAGCCCCATCTATATCCTGTGTATTTTTTGGCGCACATGAATAACAAAGAGTAATACAGTGGGTCCATTAAACTGGACATTCCCCACCTGCAGTAGTAAAATTTACCAGACTATTTGAGGTATTTCCCATTCTAAGTAAAAGGAGCACTACGAGCAGAGTCGTAAAGGTAATTACACTGGAGCAGAATGTGTCAATAGCTTAATGATGCCAACTGCAAGATTGATCTTTAATGAGGAAAAAAAATTGAAATTATGACTTATGTGCAATGTGGTAGATTGTGATTCAGTCAACTTGAAATTTAGCAGGGCCTTCCCTAAAACACAACAAAAGCAAATAAAAAAAAAGGAAAGCATGAAAATAGTGGTTCTGAGATAATACTGTTTGAAAGCTCTGCTTTGTTTATTACAGTTCAACCTCCACATTAGAAAGAGATAGCCTTTATTGATATGCACAGATAATTCACTCTATTCAAATGTACCTGGACACAATGAAACGTAAGGCTATATTTAATGGACTGGTCCAGTATGCATTGTTCAAATGTATCTTCCTTAATTTTTTTTCCAGGCCAATGAGCTGCTATCATTTAGATGCCTTCCAGTATCTAGTTGCTACTGTACACTGTTTTTGTTCTAGCTCCATCCAGAAAGGCAAAACTGTTTCCTTGCAGCAGCCAAAGACAGAAGACCACAATTCTGTTCAGCGTAGACAGCACTTTTGGAAAGGTTATAGAAGCCATGCATGTGTGTATGTGGAAAGGAGGCAGTGCTAAGTCTGTAGCATTATGAACTATCAAATCCTCTCCAGAGCTGCAGTGAATATTTTCTTTACCTCTATTTATTTTCACTTCTTAAAGTTACATTTTGGCATTCAGATGAGAAAAACTCTAAATCTGAAACCAATACTAAGATGTGGTTATCCAGTTTCACCTAGAATCCTGAAACTGTTATGACATTGTGTGCTGGTTTTGGCTGGGATAGAGTTAATTTTGTTTGTAGAGCTAGTATGGGGCTATGTTTTGGATTTGTGCTGAAAACAGTGTTGATAATACAGGGATGTTTTCATTATGGCTGATAAGCGCTTACACAGAGTCAAGGCCTTCTCAGCTTCTTACGCTCTACTGACTGAGAAGGCTGGAGATGCACAAGAAGCTGGGAGGGGGCACAGCCAGGACAACTGATCCAAACTGGCCAATGGGACATTCCATGCCATATGACATCATGCTCAGTATATAAACTAGGGGAAAGCTGGCCAGGGGGCCRCTGCTCAGGGACTGGCTGGGCATCCGTCGGTTGGTGGTGAGCAATTGTTTTTGTTTTTTTTTTTTCATTTGCATCACTTCTCTTTCTTGGGTTTTATTTCTCTCTCTTTTTGTTATCTTCCTTTTCATTACATATTATTATTATTATTATTATTATTATAGTATTTTATTTCAATTATTAAACTGTTCTTATCTCAACCCATAAGTGTTCTCATTTTTACTCTTCCAATTCTCTCCCCCATCCCACTGTGGGGGGGAGTGAGCGAGTGGCTGTGTGGAGTTTAGCTGCCTTCCAGGTTAAACCACAACACATTGATAACAATAATTAATTAATTTGCTGACATTTTAATTTCATGGTATCAGTGGTACTTACTAGGAAATTTTTGACACACTGCTTAAAACAAAATACAATACTGTAACAGGAAAAAGAAAATTAGGACAAGGGAACATGGAGAATGGAAAGCAACAAAAAAAGAGACTCCTGGAAACAGCAAAAAAAATCAATAGTAGAATAATAATGGTCACAACATCGATTAGAAGATAGTCTTTAGTATTCCTTGGCTGTAGAGGGAAACTAGCTAAGGCAGCACCCTCTCTGCTGGATTTGTGAATCCCCTATTGATGTCCATTTTAAGTCCATTTAAACAGCCTAGAGAGAACTTCTGCACCTCGCTAAGAGCTGAGTATTTCCATGGGTAGCTGAGCACTTAAAAGTGAGTCTGAGCATTGCAACCATCAAGTCTTATGTTTCTAGCCTCTGGACACAGTCAGTTGTAGGAACACTAAAAGTATCAACAACAATTAAAAATATAGATGAAGAAACAGCTTGATTTTGTTGATGCAGTGATTTGTCTGCTGTATTCTGCCTTAGCCAATAGGCACATCATTAACCTGGTACTCATTTTAGTTTGGTTTTGGTTTTAGCTTCAGTCTTTTCACTGGTTCATCTCTCTTACTAGTTACAACTATAAAAGAGAAACAATAATATGCTAATTTGCTGATGAAACAAATAGTTCATGTAAAATTAAAGTATATTGGAACAGAGGGGTAATTTTGATGAATAAAATAGGATAACTGGAGAATAAATGACATATTTCTGCAAATTTTTACCTAAAGCATTTCTCTCTGTCAGAGCTAGTTTCCCCAGAATATGCACACACATGGAGAAAATATAAAGGAGGTTTGCTGTGGTCACTCAGAATTTGTTAAAATACAGTTTATTGCTAAATGTAGTAAGTAGCACAAGAAGAGGAATGGCTAAGATGCCCAGAACACGGGGGCCATCTGGGGTCATGCTAACCAATACCACTACAGATACTAAGCGAAAACTGTGATTCAGCACCTCTTGTGAAAGCAGGTCTTAAGCCTTGCATCATCAGAGTCTTCTGCTCTTCGATATGGCTCTGGGGCTGGGGAAGGCTGTGCTCCGACTCTGCCCAGCAAGGCTGTGTCTGCAGGTTCCCACAGTGAGGGCAACCTCACTGCAGCTCCCCATCCCCATCCTCACTGGGGTCCCYTGAGTGGTCCCCACTGCTATGTCACTGATGCAGCTCTGCCACCTCTCCAAATAGTACCTGAGGTCCCTCCTGACCACTCCCTTTCAGTTGGCATTTACAGACTGACCTCTGTGCACTGTAATCATCTAATGACTCCACCTTGGTGACCTACCTTTCACTGCCCTTCAGCATCCACACCGGTCCTGCTGCATCAGCTTAATTAGACGAGCTTGTACTCATGAAACTGGGTGAGAGAGGTGCAGGAAGCTCAGCAGAGGTCACACCAAGGGAGTGACAAGCAGAGGTGACAGCCATGGCCTACAGCCATGTTAGACTACACCTCAATAGACTCTTTTCTATATCATAGGGACACACAGGATCCCATATTGGTTGTCAATACCTGGTATGTCTCAGACATTCTCCCACATACTGGGAACATGGCCAAGCTGCTAATGGCTGCCACTATCAACCTCTGGTCCATTTTTTCCTCTTTCCATCACTAGTCTTCAATCCCTCTCATGCAATCACAAAACCCCTTTTCCTCCAGATAAGGGGTGACCAACAGTGGGCTATGAGTTTCAGGATATGCATAACCACCTTCATCTTCTGTGTGACAAGCTGGCACTGGCTCAGAAAAGGAGCATTTTTGTTTCATATTTCCTCACCCTCCTCTCTGTCCCACACTTCAAACAATGGTCAACATCTCATAGGAAATGGTTATTCCAGATTCATGGTACAGAGGTTCAGTGTTGTCAAGTCCTGTTGCTACTGGTGTGGAGACATGCATGGTCATACTCATATTTTGGTGCTGAGCTCCATGTTAGTTGCCATTGTTATTCTGATAATTACATTACTAATGTAGAGCTAATGAGTCAGCTGAGGCTACTACTGTCATAGAGCTCATGCAAGGCCATCTGCTGGCTGGTCTATCCAATGTGTTTGCTACTGGTGATGTCTCAGACATGCTGACACCATTCAGAAGCAATGGTTTGCTCAGCTGGGCCAAAGCCACTGGTGAAACACACATTTTAATTCAGTGACATTTTGGTCCAGATCTCTACAGTATCTCACAAATGTGTCATCTGGGAATGACCTGTCTTTTAAAGACAGGCATGTCCCAAGTTCAGTAGATGGTTTCCTGCACCAGAGGCAGAACATAGGAGGGGACACTTGCAACCTGTTGAGGAATTAGTATGGCCTTTTTCAGAGAATACCGAGTCAGGAGACGAGACCAGACCCTCATTGTGAAACCAAAAATTAATTTGCTCTTGGCCAATATCAATCATTATTGAGATATACAGTACAAATAAAATTTATTGTCCTCAAAGAGGGCCAGTTGGCATAAAGTAAAGCTAGAAAGCCACTCCACATCTAATAGCACTTAAGGGACTGTCTGACACATTACAAGATTAAAAGAACAAAAAGAAATAATCCAAATGAAGATTTACATACAAACTGTTCCTCCTTCTGGGACAAATTGTATTAGTCAGATCCCAAAGTTAGAAGTTATTTCCATAAAGGCCACCCTTGACTAACTGCATAGCCTTTTAACACCACATATGAAAACTGTATAAACCGTAATAAGCTGATCAAGACATTAACTTTTTACAGACATTTCCAAGTTTACCAAACCAGCTTTTTTTTTTTTTTTTTAAAGTCTCTGTTTGCTGTTTTCTCCTGAAGTCCTCATTCATGTGTATACTGTCCATTGCACTTAGTTCCTGGATCAAYGAAAAATTTGCCATTGGGGATTGTCTTGATCAAGAAAAAAAAAAAGAAATTAGAATAAGTAGATGTACCTCTTCCCTCTTTTCTGCAATATATAAATTTGTTGTTGTATGGAACTGTTACTAAGACTGGGGGATCCATGTGAGGCAGCAGTTTGATACCCAACTGTGGCATACATCCTCTGTAGTGTGAGCAGCAGTAGCTGAGCCCGGGGGACTGGAGAATGTGGGAATGTTGCAGTGGGTTTCAAACCTTATAAAATAATTGAAGTTCCACCACGTTTCCCTTTCAGTCTCARTATTACATTTCCAAAGCGGAAACACCCACGCAACTGTCAGTAGGACTAATGCTTCTTAGTCACTTTTGACAATCCCTCTCAGGGAGATTAGGCACCTTACGAGTACAGTATCTACAGTGCATGCTCTAGACCCCATACTGTTCTGGCTTTTCTTTATACCAAAACCAAGATCTTCTCTAACTCTGTTTTTCTTTGTTCACTGTCAAACTTTTCATTTGCTTTGTCCTTTGCATTTCTTTTCTGCCATAGATGTCTCAGGGGGAGGTGATTCCCACTCTTCAACAAAAGTCTCCTGAATAAGGAAATTCTCCCGCTTTCTTCTAAGCAGAGTGCACCAGTTCCGGGACACATCAGCCTTCCCGAGACCTGTACTGCATGACATCTTACTCACCTTATTCCACCTTCTTCCACTCAAAAGTATTTGAGGCAGAGAGTGTCTTTATGTTCAGTGTAAGCCATATATACCATTAGTACCGCCTCCTGCCTTTGTAAAGAGGGAAAACAAAATTATAAACAAGACAGCACTGATTTCTTTTATCTTCCTCATGTGCATACTCCTCCTGGCATTGGTTAAGTGGTTACATGACACTGTTTATCTCTGTTCTGCCACAGATAACGGAATGCCCTTGTTCCCTTGGTGCTTTCCACATAGCATCCCCCTTCCAGTTTCCACTAGCATCTGTCCTCTAATACCCACTCTTACTTCACGTGGAAAGGATTATTTTCAACAGCGATTTAGCATACTCTTCTCTTTCTCTCTCTCTTTATCTCTGTCTCTCTTCAGAGAACTGACGGCTGAATCATCCTTTACACTGGGGATAAAAATAATTATGGAAGGGCTAGGAAGCTCCATGAGTTTCAACTTGCAGAGTTTCTGTTGGGTTTGCCCATCAAGGGGTGGGGGAGGGAAGACAGGGTGTGGTTTTACCCGTAAGCTAAAAATACAAAAGGCAAACAGTGGTTCCAATAAGTGTAAACTACACATTGTACCCAGTGTTATTATTCTGTATTGGTTTACAACCTGTCTTTCATGAGGATATGATAGTGATGACTTCACTTCACCCATCACTAATACCRTGGGAATTGGTAACCATTTTACTGATGGCGAAGATAATTTGGGTCCAGGCAGAAAAGAGAAATGACTTATCCAGCCAAAAAGAATGGGGTTCCTACTACTTCAGGACAAGATTAAAGCCTGGAATTGGAATCAAATCTTTGTGGTCAGGGAGAATCTGGACACAGCCATGACTGAAAGGCAAAGATGCAGACAGCGTGGCCCGGCAGGTGCCAACCAGCCTGCTGGCTTAGGCTGGGCTGCAGACTTGGCAAGAACATCAAGGGCTCAGGAGTAGGAGGAAGACAGAAGTCCAAACCTGGGGTGGGGGCTGTCAGAAGGAGTCTGAGAATCTCTCTAAGGGTGGGAGAGGAGGCTGAGATGGAGAGACCGTCTTGGGGTGGAGACTGCCACTCTGGGAGATGTGTCCATCCAGGGAATGTAATATTCTGTAGTTTCGAGGMATTAGGGAGGGTATTTTGAACTTGGACAACTAGTCCTTGGGTATGTGTGTTTCACTGATGTTAATTCCATTGCTTGGTTTTTACAGATAGAGAAGAAATATTTACCTCAATTTGTTTTTAACAGCATTATGTAAAACTCTTTGAGGACTAGAACAACTTGATACTCTAGGAAAAAGAAAATATGAGATTGGATTGAATTGATCAAAAATTAAAAAAAAAAGAACCTCACAATTATATTTTTGCTATATTGCATAATTTATTAGAAATTGCCAATATCACCTTTCAGTCCCATACTTCCCCTGTATCGAGTTTTTCTGAAACATTGTATTTTATGGATCTAAAAAAGTAGCAGGGAAGACAACAAAAGTATTATGTTGTTTTACATGTTGTTTGTAGGAAGATCTTCCTTCTGTAAGGAACCTTATAATTAAACTGAACAAATAGTCTCATTGTGACAGACCTAAACAATTTTTTTAAATATTAATTTCTGTCTCTTCAATTAGTCCAGACTGTTGTCATCAAGATGATCTTTCCTACCTGGTCCTCTAACTATGTCATCTCCCTTTTTATAGTCTCTGAGTCACTTGACTCAATCTCTTATTAGTTTCATCTCATGTTCGTTTTTTCTTGTGATTGTTTTTAAGGTTATAAGCCACACAGTCTCTGCTTATGCTCTGAACTAATTCCTTTTCACACTTACTCATTACAAGCTTCCCTGCTCTGCTGATGGTTCCAGCTTTTATCTCCAAATTCCCTTCTCTTCTCACAAATGCTTCCATCATTTCTTCCACTCAACACCTAGGCTGAAAGAGCTCTCACAATATAACTGTCAGCTTTCCTCCTTTTTCTTGTTCAAATTGCTCCAAAATTCCAATTTCTACATAACCACATACAAACAGCAATATTTTCACAACTAAAAAAGAATAAGTCTTATGTCATAGAATCATAGAATCACAGAATCACAGAATCATAGAATCACAGAATAGTTTGGGTTGGAAGGGACCTTTAAAGCTCATCTAGTCCAACCCCCCTGCCATGGGCAGGGACATCTTCAACTCGATCAGGTTGCTCAGAGCCCCGTCCAACCTGACCTTGAATGTTTCCAGGGATGGGGCATCTACCACCTTTCTGAGCAACCTGTTCCAGTGTTTCACCACMCTCAGCGTAAAAAATTTCTTCCTTATATCTAGTCTAAATCTACCCTCTTTTAGTTTAAAGCCATTCCCCCTTGTCCTGTTGCAACAGGCCCTGCTAAAAAGTTTGTCCCCATCTTTCTTATAAGCCCCCTTTAAGTACTGATAGGCTGCAATAAGGTCTCCCCAAAGCCTTCTCTTCTCCAGGCTGAACAACCCCAACTCTCTCAGCCTTTCTTCATAGGAGAGGCGTTCCATCCCCTTGATCATTTTCGTGGCCGTCCTCTGGACCCACTCCAACAGGTCCATGTCTTTCTTGTGCTGAGGGCTCCAGAGCTGGACGCAGTACTCCAGGTGGGGTCTCACCAGAGCGGAGGAGAGGGGCAGAATCACCTCCCTCGACCTGCTGGCCACGCTTCTTGTGATACAGCCCAGGATACGGTTGGCCTTCTGGGCTGCGAGCGCACATTGCTGGCTCATGTCCAGCTTTTCATCCACCAGTACCCACAAGTCCTTCTCGGCAGGGCTGCTCTCAATCCCTTCATCCCCCAGCCTGTATTGATACCTGGGGTTGCCCCAACCCAGGTGCAGGACCTTGCCCTTGGCCTTGCTGAACCTCATGAGGTTCACATGGGCCCACTTCTTGAGCTTGTCCAGGTCCCTCTGGATGGCATCCCGTCCCTCAGGCGTGTCGACTGCACCACTCATCTTGGCGTCGTCTGCAAACTTGCTGAGGGTGCACTCGATCCCACTATGTCATTGRTGAAGATATTAAACAGTACCGGTCCCAGCATGGACCCCTGCGGGATGCCACTTGTCACCGAYCTCCATCTGGACATTGAGCCATTGACCACTACCCTCTGGATGCGACCATCTAGCCAGTTCCTCACCCACCGGCCAGTCCACCCATCCAATCCATAGCTCTCCAGTTTAGAGAGAAGGATGTTGTTAGGGACCATGTCAAAGGCCTTACAGAGGTCCAGATAGATGATGTCACTAGGGCATATGAAACAGTGACCATGTGATTACATGAAGCACGAATCTGTGACCTTTCCTACCTCTTTCCTATCTTATAGTGCAGCCATAGTAGATATTCAAGTCCAGTGTACAGACTGTAACATCTTCAATGCAAATATGAATCATTGATTTTTCCACGATGCTTTTAGATTGGTACAGGACAAACAACAGTAATAGCGCATTGTATGCAGATATTTTATGTAAACTGATCATTTTAAATCTAACAATAATTTGTTGTTAATGATGCTGACAGCAAAATCAGTAGATAAATCAAAACTCTGCTCTACAATGTCCTCCTCTTTTGGAAAATATGTTTTTTTAAATTAACAAATGCAAGTTAAAAAGAAAAACATGAAGTGATTGGAAAAACTTATGTTTATAATCATCTGCCTATTCAGATGTATTAACTAGGTCAAGTGTGTCCTTTTTACATAGGTTTTGAAAGCCACATGCTGTTAGAGGACAAAACAAATGAGTAAGATGCAACCCCCTAAGTCCTTTATAACACTACGTGAAAATATAAGCCATCTGTGAAAAGAAGATGAAAAAAATCAGAAAGTAAATAAGAAATCAATTCAACAAAAAGTTTTTAAAAGAAAAGGGGCTTCAGAGAGACTTAGGAGGCTGATATACTACTAAAAATGAAGTAAAAAAGTAAACATGATTATGTGGTAGGCTCCAAAGGTTCCTGGGGGTAGAAGGGCAAATGGTACAACATTTCAAATATCCCAATTTTGACATGTTCTGTGCACAGCCAAATAGCTGGGATATCCATACAAGGAAGACTGAAAAAAATTAATAGTTGTTCTTTGTAGAATTTTTAAGTACATTCTATAACAGGATTCTTTAAAGCTCTGAAAAAAATATTTTGCTAAATTTATGGGTAAAATCCAAGCTCCATGGAAGTCAGTGCTTATAAGTTTAAACAATATTTGTTCTAATTCTTATCAAATTGTATAGCAGTCTATTAATATTGGGAATTGTGATGTATTTTTGTTTTCCGAATGTTGTATATTTTGGTGCTCACAGTGTGTTGTTTGAAACAGAGGATGTAATTCAAGTGCTAATTCGAGCATATATACTACCTTTATATTCAAAACTGCGAAAAAATTTTTGCACGCACTGTGCCAGTATTTTTGTAAATTGTTGAAAGATAAAATGTATGCAGGATACGTCAGCTGATGGTTGTGGTTTGGGTAAAATGTTTTATAAAAGTGTTCTTTTTTCCAAATAAAATGTGTTTCAGATTTTAGTTATGGAAAAATAATAGATATGATAAATGGCATCTATTTTTAGCTGTGCTTACATTTGTTCCATAACTTTTTTCATAAGAAGATATATATAGTTCTGATTCCTTTGTTCTTCTCTGCTGTTGTAAATGGATACAATAAGAATTTTAGCTAGTTTTATACGTTACTTGTAGAGCAGCCTTTCCTGATGAGCTTCTTAAGCAGCTTTTCTAAAAAAGATGTAATGGAAAAAATAACTTCATCTTCGGAAAAACAGAGAAATAGCTCGTACTATCATAGTCATCACTATAAAAATGGTCAGAACACCAATCTTATGACTGAGCCTTCCCTAAATAAAATAAAATAAAATACATTAAAAAGAAAAATAAAATTTAAATAGAAGTTAAATATAGGAGGAAGAAAAATGTAAACATTAGCGATACTCTGTTATCACTAAAAATAATTATACATTCATTTAAGATGTTTCTTTTGCATTAAGCTTTTTCCTACATACGCAGTTGAAAATGCAGTAAATAACTTTATTATTCTCACTGAACAGCATAAAGCAAAAAGGATTAATCTCAAATCTTGGACTGAGGTCTGAACTGACCAGTCTAAGCTAATGTTTTAATCAGAATAGCAAGGCTCTGCTGCAGATCCCACCAAAGAAAGGATTTCCCATAAAAGAACCAGACATAATAAAAGAAAATTACTTTAAATTACCCTGATCTTCCCTCTGACTCATTCTGGGATGYTTTCTAACAAGCCAGGACAAATCTGAAAGAAAACCCAAATAAATATTTGTTGTCAGATTTAATATCTAGCAGATATTATTTCTAAAGAAACCAAGTTATTTAAGTAGCCTAGATTCCAACGCAATTCTCTGAAGAAGACATGTTTAAGGCAAGTGGATGTAAAGGTAAAGGTGTAAAATAAAATTAGAACAAATTAATATGGAGAATTACAGGGACACATTAAGAACCAGACCATCGAAATACCTTGGTGATTGCAAAGAATGGTAATCTCATTGACTAAGAAAGGAACTCATCTTCTGAAATTAATAATTTCTCTTAAAAAGTACTATCTTCCTTGCTGATGAACACTAAAACTTGTAAACTACTGGTTGCCTTTTAGACTTGCAGACAAGTGCAGATAAGTTATTATTAACAGTATGTACCACTAAAATATCTCACTGAATTCATGTTAACCATACCCAGAGAATCAAAATTAAAGTTTCTTAAAAAATGTAAGCTGTCAGACRTTGAGGCCATTGAATATGAAAATCTAACCCTGTGGATACAAGCTAGTGCTCTCTTGATGTAAATATCCTGCTTTTATACTGAAGTAAAACATGGTACTAAAAGAAAATACCCAGTTCTTGGTTTTGTTTAGCTCTTTTGATATATTTTACAAYGAGACTTTCAGGCAATTGTTTTTGTGTTATTGCTGAGATAAAATACAAAAATTAGACATTTGAGGAAAACAGCAATGTTATTTTTTGACACAAGCGTGCCAAATTTGGAAAAACATCCCGAAACACCTGGCGTTTTCCCTTGTTTCAACAGCAAATACCTCTTAATGTTAGCATTAATGAAATTAGCTTAACAGCTGAGACTAGCATATCACCCAGTCATTAGACTCTTTTTGTACCTGAGACAGTGAGAGAGACATGGGAACACATCTTGGGAAAAAAAAATTGGATTCGGGAATGAGACACAGAGTACAGCTAAAAGGCTCTGTTAAAATCTCCACTTACAATTCTCAGCCTTTCACAGAGCCTTCAAGGGAAACCTATTATACGCACAGTTTAATTGGCTAAGGAGAGTGTTAGGCTATTGGGCCAGTACAGACTTACTATAATAAACAGTGTGCTTAAAGAGGTCAGCTCACCCAGTGATGTCTTGAGAGGAGATACTGACTCTGCATTTTTAAGAAGCCATTTATTTGTAGGGAAGCTGATTAAACCAGCCAGGCATTGTATGTCCTCTGCCTCTGGGAAGGATGGTAATAGATTTTTAATAAATGCATAATATTTACTGAGCTGTATGAATATTCAGAAGCCAAGGTGTTTAAATTCTGATTATCTTTTGTAACTGCTTACCAGCCCCAGAGTTTTAAGGTTTGTCAGCATTTCTGATTCGCTGGGTTAGTAGAGCACAACACTAAATCTAAAGACATCCCTCCAACTATTATTAGTTTATAATATTTTTTGAAATATCAATTATTGGTGGATGGCCATCTGCACACAGAATTCACTTATATATAGATTTATACACTGATTGATATGTTTATTAATGATTAGTGCACAACTCAGCAGAAAATTCCTTTGAAATGCACCAGTTTTCCCTGAAATACGGAGAGCGGGCTGTAATATGCACTGGGACGGCAGCAGCAGGACTGTAGGAAGACCGYCCACCTGCTATAATGTGTGGTCCTCTCAAGGGAGAATAAATGCAGTTGTGCCATTCTCCTGTGTTCCTGCTGGATCTCGTTTCTGCCTTGGCATCGTGGTCCCTTTAAGCCTCTGTTTTGTCTATCGTCCTAAAATTAATTTTTTGGCCGTGAGACTGGAGGCTGCAATTCATTTCCCAATGATGTCCAGGAGGTCCAGCGTGTCCAGTGAAAGCAAGCAAAGCCGGGGCTCGGGCTGGGCTCCTGAGAGCAGACAAGTTGCTGTCGGGTGAAACCCATTGCCCTTCCACGAGGATGGGAAAATGACTCTGCAGCATCCACCGCAGCCGTGCGACCACGCACACGGCTGGGGGAAGGAGGGCACCGAACCACTGCTGCGGTGGCTGCCTGTGTTTCGTGCGAGGGTTGACTCAGGAGTGCTGAAGCACGGACCCCCTGGTGCCAGCCCGCCTGGTGGGCATGGGGAGGTGACTCCGCTGCTTGGGCTGTTGACAGCTGGGGGCTTCTGAGCATGGCACAGCAGCATTCATTTAAGCACTAGGGGAGCGTAACTGATGAAAATGTGGCAATTAGGCTATTTAGGCACTGCAGGATTAAGGAGCAACTGGCAAGGAAATTGGAGGTTCTGCCTTTTGGAGGTAGGCACGGCAGTGAGGGGTCGAAATGATTTTGTGGTTCTAGCCCTTGGGGCCTGTCTAAAGTTGCTGTTCTATTAATTATGCAGTTTTTTACAGGTATACAGAAGATGAGAGAGTTTGGCATTTTCTTGCCTGCCCTGCCAGCATTTATTCTTTGACAAGACCAGCCTTGTGTAAACAGTCTGAGCCCAATGGTATTTGCTTAACATTTTAATTGGGAAATATTTTAAAGGGAGGGAGCTCGAGGTGTCCTTTGTTTTCTGCCTGGTGGTTTCCCATGTTTCTCATGAAAGGGAACAGACTCAGCTCTTTTGTCTATTCTCTGTTTTCTTCTTGCGCTAGCATATTAATAAGACATCAGAAGGCACTCAGCTATTTGTAACAATCCACCATATAGCCATCTTTGTGGTAAGGGCAGGCCTGCCGTCTCTTGCTCTAATCATGCCGTAACTGTGAAAGACATTGCTAAAGCAGACTGTTATATTACCTACAAATCTGTCATTTTCTTAACAGCCAGGAATAGTTGTGTACATTTATCTTTCCATTTTCGGGAAAATGGTGAGAAACATGTGTTCCATCACAACAAAACCAAGCGTAACTCCAGCTTTTTTTTTTTATACATGATTTTCATCTTGAAGTTGGTGTTTAAACATTCGCAAGGGACTTCATCAGGTGGAATTGTTATTTTTCTGGATTTATGTTGTTGCTAAGGCAGACAGACGTGCTGCTTGTTGAGAGCAGCGTTTCGATCAGGGCGCTTGGCCCCTCCGGGAGGTGCTTGGCATGTTCAAAGCAGCGATCCCGACTTCCCGCTGAGCCACACGTAGCTCCACTTCTGCTGGCTGGGCCACGGGAGAAGCTCCCTTTCGGCACACCTTGTACTAGCTGTTGGCTACAGACAGCAGAGAGCGGGGCTTGAATTTCGGCTGTGCGAGCACGGTGTCTCCAGCACACAGCAAGCGGGTGGACGCCACTAATTGCACAAGTCCACTGCTGCGCGGGGCTGCCAGCTGGCAGGCACAACACCTCCCCACGTTAGCATTACATGCTGTAAGGTTAATTCCCCCAGCGCCGAGCAGGTGTTTTGTAGAAGGCTCAGTTGGGATTTCCTAAGAGCTCAGCAGATCCGTGCTTGAAGTGAGAGTTACAAATGCTGGGATCATTGCTTGGGTCTGCAGGAAAGGAGTTGTTTTCACTTTCTCACGCTCAGCCTTCTTTGAAGGGGCTGCAAAACTGCAGTCGAATTCTGCCTCATCCCTAGACAATTCGACCTGGTATGCAAGAGCAGCAAAGACGCGGCCTCCTGCTAATCGTACAATTACAAATGGATCTTTTCTTTATCTTAAGCAGAACAATTATATTCTATGGATATCTTTATTGCTTCTGATAAGGAAGATTATGTTTTCATGTACAGTGTTTTGCAAGTGTTTTACGATATGCAGGGTTTTACAAAGCACTCAGAACTAAAACCTGTGGGGGAAAAAATCCTCAGCAGATGTAAATCAATGTAGTTGCAGCAAAATCAGCTGGGAATCTATCCCTCTGTATCTTTATAGCTCAATCTCTCAGTATCTTTATAGCTCACTGTACCTGCATAAAGGGCAAACACACTGAAATAAATATGTATCTTTGACTTCCAAAAGATAACTAGTAATTGTCAGAAGAAATTCTCTGTAAGCTAAAAATTCAACTGAAGTTAAATAAGAATTTTAAAGCAAAAACTGAAGAATTACTGAAGATTATTTTCTGAGTACTGAAGAATTTTTTATGCTATTACTTTACTGCAGGAACTTTTATTTAACAGCTTGGACCAGAACTGCCTGGAACATTTTTCAGGTTCAGAAAGAGCTTGGAAGATATGTTTTTCTAAACTTCTTGTCTTTTGGTTTGTGGGGGGAAATTTCGAACTAGCTCATTAACAGTTTTTTTGCTCTGTGGAGGGCATCAGAAGTGTGTTTTACCCATCTAGCCAGAACGTTAAGGAGTTGAGGACTTGCTAGAAACCCATGATGTACCTTATATGAGAATTTTTTATGAAAGAATCTTACTAATTTGCATCCAAAGCTCTTTGTCCCAGTAAATTTTACAGTTCCAAATCATGATCCTGCAGTGCCTTGCATTTTGAATCGTATGTTAAATTTTAGCTAAGCATATGCAAAAATTGTGTACAAATTACTCATGCTAGTGTAAACAGAGGACTGTATTTTACATCCTCATGTATTTGACTCTTACGAATGCTAATGAGTGGATGTGAAGAAGATGTGAATCAGAACTTTTACTCCTGATAGTCAGCTTTCTCCAGAATGACTGTAACACTGAGTTTTGAAATSTCTCATACAGCCAGGCAGAGGAAAACCAACTTCGTAACTCAGCAATAGAAACTACATGAAGGCCCTTTCGAAAGTCCAGGGTTTTAACTTAGCATGTGCTTAAATGTTGTATTTAAAGCTAAATACATTCTTGAAGGCATCACTGAATCCATAGTCAGGAAATAATGAGACACAATTATTAAAATGGAAACCTCTCTTTCTATTTTAAATAATTTTGTCTCATCGTTTCTTAAGTATGGTTTCAATGACGCACTTGAAAAGCAGTTAACTTTTGAGAGGTGTCTACTGGAAAGGCATATGGAAACTCCCCAAATTTTTTTTCTCACATGTTTAAATAGTAATTGTCTTTCCATTTAATATCAAAACCTTTCATTCTGCTGCACATGAAATATACGGATGTTCTTCTTGGATGTTCTTCTTTTCTATTTTATCGTCATGCTAGTTTGGCATTACTTTCGCATAGATATGCTTTTTTCACTTAATACAGTGTTGAGCTCCTACAGATCTTCCCTTATTTTCTGATTAAAAAGCAAAGGTCATATTAAACTGACTCTTGCATATCACTTTCTGGGAAAGGTAGTTTGAGCAAAGCATGAGTTTATCCTCAGAGTGGAAAGATCCTCCCCACAGAGCACTCAATTGTGGTATCCCAGGTGCTTTGACATGTAAATGGAACACCACAGGCATTAAATAATTGGGTCAGATATCTTCAAGATCTTTATTCTACTGTCAGACAAAATTTAGATCAGATAATTTCCAAAGTTAAAAGAACTTGCTCCTGCTCCCATTAAAATCAAGAGCAAAATTCCCCATTGGGGCACTCTGGGCAGACCGAAACCTAAAGACATTATTTTGTATTCCATTATTTGGTCTTCTCTCACACTTTTTTGAATGGATAAAATGTTATTCCCATAATATTTTTAAATTCCTTGATTGATTCTTGAATTTGCTACTATCTGATTGCTTTAATCTCCTACTTTCCTTCAGTAGCACATTTTGTTGCAGATCCTGCAAACTCTTAAAACGAGCAATTGATCCTCTTAATCCTATGGTGTATTGGTGGAAATTAGCAAGGCCTTTGGAGAAATCAAAGGCAAGATCACAGTGTCCTACATGCTCATAAAGATCACTGCCCTGCAAACACATGATAATGACTTTCTGCATAAAGCAATTTCATTGAGTTCAGAGCTTTGATGCTACAATTTACTTCATGTACTTGGAGCCACTTTGAATATATTGGGTTTCCTCACAAGTCCGTGAATAATAAGGATTGGGGCATAAGATGACTTCTTAAGGAGTAATAAATCAGTGGCATTAAGTATGAGAAGTTTGCTCTTTGCAAAGCGCCTTTGAAGTGTAAATGTTTGGGCATCATTTTTTTACTAGCCTGTTTTGTTCTCTCAGGCTCAGCTGGTGTGATAACATTGAGTTTTAGTAGAATGACTAGAAGTGGAGAAAAGCTCAGCAGATATTTCAAGAAGCTGAAAGTGATTTTCATGCCATTATGAATATTGATGATTGCATTGTTTTTTTTAATTTTTCCAGCTTTTTTTTTAAAGAAACATGCCAAAGCTAGAAAATTCAAAGAACTTCTGAAATAAATATATTAACCTAAGCAATCACAAGGTGTATTGTAGCACTATGGCAGTAAYATCAGTTTTCAAGAGCTAGGAGGAAATATTCAATGTATCTCAGAATAAACAGCAGTCACTTTCTATTTAACATTCATATTAGGGATTCACAAAAAGACCTATTTTGGTAAAAAAAATCAGATTCAGAAGAAAACCCTTCCATGTGAAAAATTTAACACCGACTATAGCCAGTGTTATGCCATTCCCTCACTACTATTTTATGAATACTTCTTTGCTATAATTTTGAATAGTAGAATAAATTTAAATGGGCTAAATTAAATATGTGATAATAATATCGGGTAATTTTATATAATTTCAGAAGAATACTATTAGAAAAACTACAAAAATACTTTCTTATCCAAAATATTATGATGGACTAATTTTATTTTAAAACTATAATTTTAATTATTTTTTTACTTTGATCATTAATTCGATTTCTTCAGAAGAATTGCTTGGATAGAAAAAAGAAAGGAGAAAATTGTGCCAAAATTATATCAGATCAAGCTCTCCTCGTAATTAACTCAGTTGAAAAATCAGCTCTAAATTTTGCAGTAATATAACTGAGCATGAAATGTGCCCCAACAATATTTTCCTCTGAAATTCAAGCACATTTTGGATTTTAATTTTTACAACATTTACAGCACTGCTGAATACTTGTGCAGACAAGATTTTATATTCTGTTGAGGAAAAGTGTCAATTTTGCGTAAACTAAATTATGCATGTTAAGTTTTGGAACCATTTATTTTTCTTTGAATGATACAATGCTCACATTAAATATAGATTGACCCTGGGAGGAAGTAGCATGAGCCAGTGATTCTTCTGTGTTGTGGGAACTAGAAGACCTGGGTCTGTTTCCAATTCTGCCACTTAATTGTTATATCACCTTGAACAAAGTCCCTCTAACAAAGTCAAATTTAAGTGCTTCAAGTTATACGTCCAGCTTCATATTCAAGCACCTAAATATGCAGATATTTATGAAAGAGGGAGTTAAACTCTGCAGAGAGTCGGGCTATTTATTTTGATATCTTAATATGAATTTTGGTACACAATGTCAAGCTTTCAAATTTCAATAACTTGTCCTGAACTTTTTTATGCCATCTGCAAAGGGAATAACATAGTTCTTACTTAGTGGGAAGGGGTCACTGTAAAACAAGGGACATCCTTTCATGAGGGATGTTCATGATATGTTTTCAAATCTTCAGAGAACACCTGTGACATATAGGAAGAATTCACTGTTATTATTACTACATATGAGCATTGCAATGGTGCTCTCTTAGTGAAACATTTCTACCCATAGCAGAATGAAGCAGTTCCCAGTAAACTGGAAACTGGGAAGTTATCAGAAGAGAAGATCCTGCATGAAACTTTGCTTTGGAAAATGGCTCGGAAATAAGAGAGAGGATATGGAAGGAGGACAGGAAAGTTGAGCAGTTGTGGGTAGGGGCTGGAGAAAAGCAAATGTCAGGAGTAGGATCGGGACAGAAGGAAGACTCAGAAAAAGATCTATGTATATTTAATCCCTAAAAACATTTAACCCCTAAGTGAAAAAACCCCACTACAAGTTCTTGTTTTCCCTTTTCTGTTACAACGAAGTAATGGGCACAACCAATCTATTAGCCTGACCTTGCAAGGGAGCAATTTCTGGACTAAATGGAAAAATCCAAATCCCTCATAGAGAGGAAAAGGGAATCTGAGGGTGAGTCCCCCAACAGCTAGGGCAACCTGGTGTTCCCCTGCCTCTGTCCCGAGTTGCTCTGTGCATCACGGAGAGGATACAGCCCTGAAGCATCGCGGTACGGAGGAACATGGAGTTATGGGTTGCAGGCAACTGTTGGAATATGGTTCTAATTTGAAAAATCCCTTTCATTTGACTAGGCTGCACCAGGATAACAAAGCCATGTGGTTATGCTACTATATCAGGA
This sequence comes from Phoebastria nigripes, assembly GCA_035582835.1. Classification (NCBI taxonomy): domain Eukaryota; kingdom Metazoa; phylum Chordata; class Aves; order Procellariiformes; family Diomedeidae; genus Phoebastria; species Phoebastria nigripes. The sequence continues at coordinate 2,344,128 of JAYKAV010003221.1, read as the reverse complement.
TGAGAACAGATTGAACCTGTTAAACATATGATCGGTCCTTCTGCGAACAGAAAGTGTTGTTCTCCCAACCCCCAGTTTGATTTCTGCACTCGCTATGCCCTGTTCTGCCCTAAACACATGTCAGCCCATGCTTGAGTGCTCATTTCAACACCGGTGTTGTGCGAGCAGCTGTGCTCACATCTGTTGACAATGAACGGATTTGAGTTGTCGAGGTGCCGTACTCCTTTGCTTTCGGTCTGCCTGTAACGAGGACCACAGCCAAGATGAATACTCTTCTAGATCACTTTGTTTGGGAATGAAACACTGCAGCACTTATGTTACTGCTCTGCTATGCCATTTGTCTGTGCCTCTGTGACTGCTTGCTTCCACTCTCATGAGGACATAGCTCTGAACTTACAATCCTACACTGAATCCATTACGGTCTTCTATCACAAATCTCGAAAACGCAGATACCAACAAGAGCAAAACTCTTCTTTCCACGGTACCATGTCAGCTGGTGTGTACCCAGCTTTTTTTCTCTTTTTTGCTTACTTCATGTTACATGTTCTATGTGCTTTTGTCTCCCTCCTCTGCTATCAGTGGCCTGAAGGCCAGACAAGTAGTCCAGATCAGCAGATGATAGAAGTCCAGAAGGACTACTGTCTGCAATCAGCAGAAGAGAAATTCAGTGTTTCAGGGCCTGGGGTATTTAAGTCATTAAGTTGTTGGTGGAAGTTATAGATTTCACACTTTATATAGTATCTACTCAGCTCCAGTCTTATTCTTCTGCAGCCAGGGAGCCTTAATCCTAATTGTGGGAAGATGTCCCCCCATCTGAGTCAACCTCTACATTCCTGAGTCTTGTCAAATGCATGCAAAATAGTACAGGAATTTGAAGCTTAGCTGTCTTGATACAAAACCATTGACTATTCAGCATATCTAAAATTATGTATCTTCCACAAAGTAAGATAAAGATTGGGTTTACACACCATCTCCTTCAATTGAACTGAATTTCCAATCTGTTAAACCATATATATCTTCAGAATGGATTTCAGGGAGATGATGCAAGGACAAAACATGTTAACAGTTCAAGATTTCACTTTAGTGCAACAAGATTTGCAACATATTTAATACAACTCTGTACAACTTCACAATGGGCATCTGTCTCAGTGTACAGCTCACCATCATGTATAACAAATTCAATTTCTTAAAAAACTTTCAAACATCATCCAAGGCAAAACATAGATTGTCAGAGCTACCTTTCTTTCTAGGATCTAAAGTGAATCTTGCATGCTAACGTGCCTTCCCCTCTCTGCCATCTCCCTCACCACACACACAAACACACACCTGTTTCCTACCCTGGATATCATTCAAGAATATAATAAGAGTAGGAATTATAACTCATACTCTCCTTGTAGCATAGATAAACTGAAAAATTTATAGGTTGCTTATTGGACTGCTTTATTCATAAGTGGGTGTGGTGTGACTTACAAAGGAGGTGCTCAACCAATGCTAAGTCAAGGTGAATCACAGATCTGATTTTGAAAGTGATGGGCTTGTGGTCATTTTTGTCTCCTGATGCAATTAATTTCCTGGTTTGGGACACACAACGCTGTGAGTACCAGCTGAACTGGGTAATATGTTCGTCAAGGAGCGAGACCTTTTTTCCTAAGCAGGTTGGTCATCAGCATTTTGCACCAAAGACAATATCTATTTGTGGGTATTAGATAAATAATTATTTTTACACATATTTATCTCTCCCTCATCAGATACTTACCTCTTGTATCTGTGCATATTTTCTGAATCTAAGCCACAACCTGATAACAACCTTATGTTTACTGTACTTTAATTGTGGTTCCATAGTGTGCTTGACTTCTTTCTTCCAGCAATGGGATCCTCATCTATGACTGTGTTCTCATATACAGTAAAACTAACTAATAAAATATTATTATCTGATAGGCACATTGTTTTATCATTGGCTTTTAAAGAAACATGCTACACCATTTCAAGGTGATGGGGCCTGGGAGCACATCTGTGGTCTGTGTTAGCACAGCACCTAGTGTAATGGGTCTGGCTTTCCCAGGTGGTATGATAAGACAAATGAACAAGTGATGATAGTAAAATGGTACCACTGAAAAGTTCCAACTGCCAGTAATAAGAGCTGAAATTAACTCCAAAGCTCACTGACAAAGAAAAGCCTGGAGTTACAATGTATAATAAGTGAATAGGAGAGAATCAAGCTCTTAATTTGTAATGCATGAACAATGAAAATTTGATTAAATGAAAGCTCCTGCTACTAGGTTTCGGCTTTAAAATGATTGCTCCAGAGGGTTAGGGTGGACAGGGTAGCTCATAATTAGTATACTAGAAAAAATAATGCAAATAAATAAACAACTTTCTCAAAGGTAAAAATCCCAGCGTTACATAACTGATGCTTAGGAATGACTGCTGGCTGGAAAGGTCTTTGCAAAGTTTCATATTCATTATCCTTGAGGCAAAGAAAATTAAAATAAAGCAGAAAAGAGAGCCTCAAGAAGACTTCAGTGCAGACAGCACAGACTCAATTTCCATCTAAAGTAATGGTGTGAGCAATCTCACACCATTACTCCCAACTCCAATAAGTTCATTGTGTCCGCATTACTGCCTACAAGCTGCATACACAAAAGGAGAAACTCAGGTTTCTCTCCCTGCCCCATCTCATTTGGATAATGGAGTTCAGTATGATGGGAGTTTTCATGTCATGGATGAGCAGCCTAAGTGATAGAGAAATGAAAAGTTGTCAGCAGGCAAAGGCATAGGTTGGACTGACACAGCATTACCACGCTAAGCCAGAGACACTCGAGGAAGCTAAAATCCTACTTCTAGGACATATAGGTCCTGTAGGCATAGGTTGACAGGAAAAAAAATTATTTCATTTGTGCATTTGTTGCTATAAGTCATCTATGGAGGCTAGAGGAACACCTATTTAAGGAAGATTTAAAGGGAAAAGAAAACCCAGACTGTCAACACACTGTCTCATGTAAGTTTTAACTGGTTCTTCTCTGCTTAAACCAAATAATGGCCTATATAAACAGAGCGAGGTATATAAACATCCTATATGTAGTACATTCAGTTGAATAAACAGTTTGCATACTAATGTAAATGGCTTAGGTGTTTTAATGTGCTGGTGCTGTAGCAGTTTCATAGTTACAGACTTCAGAACTCAAAAGGGAATGTGTACATTCAGGCTTTTCGATCAAAAATAAATATACTCAGGGACTGTGAATATTTTCTCCCTTGATCTTACAAATTCTTTTCTCAGTGCTATCAGTCATTTTCACAAAGTTATACTTGATTGGTAAAAGCCTTTATTTTTTTTCATCAGGAGGTGACTGGAAATAGTGGTAGTGTGGGTTTTTTCACCACATCATAAATCGAAACGTGAATACTTAAGGTTTATGACAGAGGTAATGTCATTCTCTGATTTCTAGGAAAACTAAACAAAATAAAGAAAAATGCCTCATGAGATATTTGCAATTTACCTAGAAAGGAAGAAGAAATTCAGTAGAAAATTGAATCTGGTAATAGATTCTTTGGTGTTACACATCAGCTGGGGTTGTGTCTACAGAATTTCATCACTGTCTGCCTTTGAACTCTACTGTTTAAACCTTGCTGTATGGCTGGTTACATTAAATACATTCTCTTCTCTATGTGAATAAGAAGGGAATCTCAGAAGAGGCCTTCCCAAGTCTGTCATCAGCTAAATTAGGAAATGAAAATTGATTCCTAGGAGCCACGTTACAAAAGTTATGGGTTCTTTTAAGAAATTCAGCATACAAAATACAGCTTGGTGTCACTAACTGCAGAGCCCATAAGCACAGCCAACAGGATTTTAAAAAAAAGCCGGGGGCAGGTGTAAGCCATGATGCTGCAGCATTTATTTCTCTCTTAATTACAGGTGTCAATGTCTCTGCCATCTGGCCTGTCTCATGACAAAGTCTCAACAGCCAAAGAGTGCAGAAATAAATAGACAATTAGTAAAATGCATTGACTGCATGCGCTGCTGAGTAAGCAATTGTTGCCAGCACTAAAGCAGTTTCCTCACCCACAGATCCTAGTGTAATTTCTCCAATTGCTCTATTAACATGTAGGACTAGAGTTTCCCTTCTGTCAAAGAGGGAACCAAATGGGGAGTTCAGGAGGACTAGTCAAGTCATCAAGAAGAGTTCAAGCCCAGACTAACAAAAAGACTGTCACTCTCTCTGGTGCTCAAACGAGCTTTACAACTGGTTTCAGCAATTAATGAATAGTTAACTTATTTTCAACTCCGATATCCATACACTGCAGTACATCGGCATAATATCACCACTTTGTAGCTGATACTAGGGTAGAAAACTACAGTGTGGTAAACATTCAGTTCTAGATTCACTCTGCTAAGTTTTAGGGTCCAAACTGTGGTGCCTCCATTAGGAATTTAGTTCCCTTGTCTCTCTCTAGAGCAGATGAAGAGGACCAGGTGCCCCAAGAGAGGGATTCAGTTCATATATAAGATGAATTGCCTCCAGAAGCAACTGCCTATGAATACTGACCACCAAGTCCCAGTTGGATGCCAAAAGCTCGTAGGGTGGATCCAGACAACATGCTTGTGCAGCTGATGCTGTCTGCGCCCACAGGTAGCTCACTGAAACATGGGGAGGAAAACAGAGATATGGCTCATGAATCTCCAGGTAGAGTTGGGTGGGCATCAATTCATGAAATATGTGCTGACAAAAGCCCATGTCTGCAAACCCTCTGGACTTCACTGCGTATCCCTATAGTGCCAATGAGCGAAGCTGGCCCAGCTGGAAGCCAGGATAACCAGAGTATTTCAGACATGATTCTTATCTCCTCCAAGCTACACACTGAAACTATAGAAAAGCAGAGATTTTTTTAGAAAGCTGCTCTGACTGCTGAGCAACAGAATAATGCTGGCAACTTAGCTGTGCCTGATGTGGGACTAACAGTCCTCAGGTTGCTCCTCTCATGAGCTCCAGTTTCTGGTTTCATCAAAACTTTGTTGGTTCATGTTTTCCCTTGCTATGATAAAGGACATCATCTGTTTTCAGATATGTTCATGAAACTTCCATTGACATCATTGGGAGTTGTACATGAGTAGCTGACACCAAGATTTGAGCCTTAAAAGTTTATGGTGCCCTGAGGAGTTCTTTTTATGTATTTTATTTGGTTTCATCTGTGACTATCCTGGGATACAGCTGCTCAACCAAACAACAAACATACTTCAGGAACTAGAACTGTTCATGAGACGCTATCTGGTACAAATAAAGGTGCCCTCAGGGCATGAAGCAAATATGGAATTTATGCAACATTCATGCATTTGCTTTCCATTACTAATGTTTTTCTCACGTGTTCAGTGAATTACTCCATCATGGAATTTATTCATTAAAATATTAAAGCAGAAGTAAAGCATGGGATGGGGGGAGAGGAAAATATCAGGAAATATATAAGAATATTGATAACCTGTATAACAAACAGTTGTATAAATGATCACAATAGATCAGAAAACACTTCTACATATCCCCTCATATTCTGACTGAAGAAAGATTGATTAAACCTACAATATGCCAGGCAATATCATGAATATGATACCATTTTCCTCTTAAGTGGAGCAATCTGTTTTATGGTAAATGATTGCAAAAAAATTGCATTAGATAGCTATTTAGTCCTGATAATAGATTAAAAGCTGTGTCATATCACCAAAGCACTATCAGTTCAGTGTACAGCAGTATTACAGTGGCAATCACAGATGAGAAATGTGACACTGTGAAGCCCTTTATGGGGTCACTGCTCCCTCAGCTGCTGCAGAGCCATGAGCGGCCATGCCAAGTTTTCTTTCTTTCTTCTCTGGGATCATTAGGAATGTGAGTCCCACTCAATCTTACACTTACCTAAGAGGAAGGACTGTCATTACATCTCTACTTGGTGCAGGTGGAACAAGGAAAGGAAAACATCAAAAGTTGACATTCTTGAAAAGATTCATAACTCTTACTGCCTAAATCTCTCTCCAGAGGAATTAAATGCAGTCTCTGCATAAAGTTCTGATCCCAGAAGTTACTAGTGTAGGTGGATCCCAAATCCTATGATTTCTGGGGGGTTTTGTAGGAGAATTAAGATTTTCTGTAGCCAGCTATCACAAGATTCAAAAGCAAAATGCAGATTTCAGATGCTTTCTGAGCCTGCCCGTAAACCACATCATGGTTTACACTGTCATGATATAGCAAAGATATTAGATTAGAGACTAATATGTTTGTAGATATTAGAACAGGAATAAAACTAGTAAGAAACAATGGCTGGACTATAAAACCAGTGGCTAGAAGAGACTAGCAAGCAAAACACATACTTTCAATTGATTAGTCACTGAAACGAGTTAATGAGGGAAGACATCTGCATGTCTGAATTCTTACAGTCAGTGCCTTTGATCCATGTTAGTCTCTTCCAGTTGATGCCTTTCTGGAACATATACTTTAATTAAACAGAAGATACTGGCTATATGCAGGTGTGACAGGGTGGAAATCTAACATTTTGAGATGCATTATAAGCTTTTAATTGATTAACTAGTCCAAAGGTTTTTTGGGGGTTTTGGTTTTTTTTTTTTTTGTAAGGAAAATAAGTTTCATCCTTGTGAAAAACTATTGGGGAGGGCATTTTTGGGGGATTGTTTTTTTTTTTCTTTGGTGCACAGATGTAGGTCATGAAGTATCATAACCTGAAGTGTAGATAAGCTACCCCTGCATTATCTGTAATTTCATGATTGTGACAGTATAGACAAGGTTATGAAAAATAAGCACAAATGATTATATTAATAGCTTTGCTTTTTCTACTCATGCTGTATTGTTTGGAATAGCTATGTCTGCTGAAAAGTATTTCCTACACATGACTTTTGTTTCTAGTAACACTCATCATTGCCTGCAGATAAATGTAGGACAAGAGAACGGGCTACAACAAAAATGGAGAGTTGTTAAATAGTGACTAGGTACTTACTGGTGATGAATTGATAGCTGAAGCTAGAAGAACCATTATGAACATCCAGGCTGCCTCCTCAATAACACAAGTCCTTGCTCTAAGAAATTGCTGCAGCAAATTAATTTCTCTTGGAGCTACAGTATCTTTTTGAACTGTGTTGATTTTTCATTGAAAGATCTGATGTGACAAAAAAATCTACCACAACTTCAGGCCAGTTCTCTCCATGCTTAATTACCCACACCATTAAGAAATAAAATAAAGGAGTTCTAATTTTTTTTAATTTATCTGCCTTCAGCTTGCAGCCACTGTACTTCATTACAACTTTATCTGGGTTACAGAAGCTCCTGCTATCATTAAAGTCCTTGTAGGCTATGGTCACAACAGTTGTTTATTATTTGGGGTAAATCCATGGTAAAAGCTGTCTCAAGTGTCTTCCTGTGGAGTAACATGACTGTAGGCATCATGATGGGGGAATTGGAGCCTCCCTGGAGCTGCTGAACAAGAAGATCTGCAGTGCCCAGGGGTGGCATGAGAGGCGGCAGAGCAAGGAGAACAGCATGACGAGCTCAGAGCCACAGGTAAAACAGAAGAAGGAGGGGACATCCCAGCAAAATGACAAGTCTGCATGAATAGGAAATGGAGAAGTGAGAGAGGCTAGTGTTCAAATAGCTGTACGTGTTATGATTCATATACAAATGTCGGGAAATTTACTCTGAACTGGATGATGCCAGTGTTGCAAATAAATCAGAAATGTAATGGAATGTATTGACAAATATGTAAGTAAAATACTGCATATCATCAATACCTTTCCTTGACTCCGAATTGCTGAAAGAGCAGTTGTCATTATAGCATTTGGACATATATATACACACACACCTCCTTCTTCATTTGCTTTTTAAAAGACTTGATTCCCAGTTCCCATATTCCTGACACACCCTGGAGGAATTGGTAGATTGCACAGGGTGTAAAAGTAGTCCCAGACTCCTGCCTTCAACCCCTTTAATGTTTGCTGAAGTGTGTGGGTACACCCTGATGCTTATCACAGTATCACCCAGTGTGGTTTAAGACCTGGTTGATTCTGTTATGTTAAGAGGGAAGGAATAAAGAAGACTGTAACCATAAGTGTTTGAATATAATGTATATGTCCATGTTAGAGGCAGACAAAGATATTATACAGCTTATATCTTTCAGTAAATAAGGCTATTAACATTTCTTTGTTTTTCATACACAGGTCAATTAAAGTATAGTCCTCCTACTGAGAATGATATAATACAATTTCAGTGTTAATTCATTCTCATCCTCCCTCATCATAAACCTTTCTTGCACAACCAAATTCACTCCAGGCTGTTCAGCCCTGCATGCACATCTTGAATTTCATTACAGTTTTCAGTACAGAGATCATCCGAGCTGTGAAAGAAGATATTAAATAAAAAGTTCAGTACATTCATGGTTCCCGGAGTTGAGACACTAAAAATTCATCTTACAATTATATCATCAGACCATTCCGAGAGAACATTTGTTTAATTTTCATATGAGACACTCTTACCAAACTCAGAGGAGGAGAAGAGCAAACCAGGTCTCAGTTGTGACTGGATAATAAGATAAAGGAACGATTTATAATACGAAAGGTTTTGCACACATGAACAAAACCTTCCATTCTTGACAGTGCAAGGTGGAAAACTAATCTTCATGTGCTGCACCGATATTATTCTCACTTCCTTTAGCTATGATGTACAACCTGAACAGACGTAAAAAAATCCGAACCAACCCAAAACAAATCAATGGTTTCAGTGAGAGTGGAGGCTGTTTAACATCTCCCTAGAGATGATCAACACCACTTAAGACTGGCTGCTCTATTACTACACATCCCACTGTGTAATAGAGGAAACTTACCCTTAATGATTTAATACTTGTAAGACTCAATGAGCTTAGTCTAAAATGTCTGCTTCATACTGAAAAAAACGATTTAAATATTTAATTAAGTATTTTCATAGATAACTGCCATTTTTTATATTAAGTAAATGGTTAAATATACAGCAGATGACTATTTTTATCATCTTAATGTAACATGAACAAAGATAAGAGGAAGTGATAGAACAAATAATAATACAATATATTTCCAGGGAATGCTAAATTCCCAGAGCACTGGGTATGAAGTGCAGTGCTTGGTGCAATATAAAAGGGTAAACTAGAGGGCAGACTTTACTCGAACTGCTCTGGTTTTTTACCACTACACTACTTTTCATGCCCACAGCCCATTCTGTTGTACTGGCTGGAAAAACAAGAGAAGCAAACCCAGGAGCTGTCCAGTCTCCAGACCCATTGTAACTTCAAAAAAGGATTGTACTGAGCTGGAGGCACAAGCCTCTGGAGATAGTTACTTTATCACTTCATAAATACGCGCTTTGATTACAATATCTATTCACTGCTCCCATCAGTACAACGACAGATTTATTGTACCAAGGCTAAATATACTCTTGGCTTGAGGAAATAAAAATGATTATATTTCATTCAGAACACCATTTGGACCTCTTTCCTAGGCCCTGTTACATTTTGTTCACAGAAAAGCCGGAATTAAAATAACTAGAAATCAACAGTAAAACAGTGCATTGGATTTTCAGTTGCGTCGACTCATCACATCTTTCCCTTTCTCCACTATTACCACCAAAAATGTTTCGGCGCTAGCCCCGTCAGCAGTTTGGATTTATGCTCTCTCTAAGGTCTCATTTGAACTGTGCCTACTGTCAGCAGCGCTTGCTGTCCCCGGGTTACCCCCCGCCTTTCTCCTGCAGAAGGTCTCTGCATCCGTGGTGGTATCACCCTACAGTGGGAGTCAAAGCGGTGGCCCTTTAGCAGAGAAATTAACAAAGTCTCTCTCTCACTAACTATTTCAATTATCTTTAAGGAGATTTTTTCTGGGAGACCACACCAAACAGCCTTCGGCAGCTCAAGGACAGGATTTTTAGACCTCCAAAGTAAGTTTAACAAGTATCAGAGTTTTTTAGTAACCTCTGTGCTGCAGCTGATGTCCAGGGATGGAAAACAGGAGTTTCTGTGTTCAGCTGTTTCTGTCATAACAGCCAGAAGAGCGTGGATTGCCCAAGGTAGGTTGGGTGTCTGGGTCGTGCAGTCACCCCAGTGACTAAGGCATCCAGGTCCCGCAGGTCTTGCAGGCACTTGAACAACCCGGTTTGCCCGAGTTAGCAGGAGTCCTTTCTCTCTTTGAGGATCCCTGGTCACCTCAGTCATCCAAGGGACGCAATCACCTGCAGCAACCCTGTCATGTCAGTCACCTCAATTACTCACCTCAGCCTGTTGTGGTTTACAGGAAAGTGCAGCATAAATACCATGGAACTGACGGAACCTGTTTTGAAAAGGTTGTGTACAAAGGCACTCTTCAGAGCCCATGTGTTTTGAATTATCTCTGTATTTCTAAAAATATGATCCTTCAATATATATAACCGGAGCAGTTATTCACAATTTTTTTACTAAAACTAAAAATTACCAAAATTGCTTTCCTAGTAAAAAATTAAATCCAATAAATTCAATTGACCCTTTAATTACCAGGTCAGCAAATACTTGGCATTAGAACGAAGTTTTATTCCAAATAGCTATGTCTATCAAAGCTTCCCATTTGGATTTAATGTAGGAAGCAGTATATGACTGACCATACTTGTAGGCACTATGGCTATTGCTTTGTGAAATGTTCATTTCTTTAAAACAAATCAACCAATTTGCAGAGGTACACAGCATGATAACCTGGAAAAAAGTTGGAAATACACATTTTGTTTACAGATACCGTAGAAGAGCAATATAAATAATAAATAGCATTGACAATAACTTTAATAATAATAATAATAATAATAATAATCTCTATGGCAACTAGTTCTAGAGGCAACAGGTTCAAAAAAGCAACTGCTTCTTTAGGTGCCTCAGTCCATTCGTTACTTTATTATGAATAATATTTCCAGTGTCAAGGAGAATTTTAATATTTTATATTATTAATTATTCATGCAATTTTAGTAAACCCTGATCACAAGTCAGGTTGCAATGTTAACCTTTTCTATCCGTGACATCTTTCTGTTCCTGAGCTGCTCTTTAATACACCTTTTTATTTTCTTGCTGTACTGTGCTCTGGCCCCTAAGCTAGCTCAGTGAAATACAATTTACTGGATAACATTGGAGTATCTTTAATACAGGAGTAATGTGTATCTTGAATTTACAAATAACATAGAGACTGCACTTAATACCTGTGACCTTTCAGTTATATGCACAGGCATCCAGTATGGTACTGTGAAACACAGCATAGCTTGAAAACACAGTGTTGCTTCACAAAATTAAATGTAATAATTGCAGGTAGAAAAGAGTAATTATCTGTAGACTGTGAATTCTTTGACACCTCCTACTATTAACAAGAATACTGCTACTATAGTATACTGTATCTATTGTTGAAAAGTCATTTTACATCCAAGTTATGGGAAATATGAAAACAAGAACTTCAGCCAACTAAAATAATTATGATAATCTTGTTCCAAATAGAAGTTCCAATCCTGTGTTATTGAAGTAAATGGGATTTTTGCCATCAAATCTGAAGGAGACCGGGACTGGGCCCTGTATTTTCCAGTGGGTCAGAATACTGACATATATCCCATATAATGTTATTGACCATTCCTTAGACTTCTTAATGTTGCTCCTGTGTTGAGTTTTTTCTGGCTTCGTTGGCTAGAACTGCTTTTAAAACCATGGCAACTCTCTTGGCAGTCTTCACACCTTTCATTATTCTCCTTTTTAACTCTAATGTTATTTCACAGAGAAGGCAAATGGTGGAGAGAAAGACGAAAGGAGAACTGGATCCCCTGTTTCTGCATGTTCAAAGGTAGCTTATGTTAAGTCTCCTTTGGAATACGTGCTATTTCATAATTTTAACCTAACAATCAAAAGGAAAGCTGTCAAAACTGCAAAATAACATCCTTATCTTTCTCTAGACCTTTGTAAACAGTTTGAGAAAATACCAAATGATAAATCTTAGTTTATTTATTGCTCGGAGGAGAAGCCATCAAAATATTCCATGTTTCAGACATTTATTGAGCTGTGGAAACTGTGAAACTACTACCATTCTCATTCTGAATTTTTCTTATAAAAACAGATAATATCAACAACAACAAATGATTAAGCAAAACTGAGAATTTCACCCAGGGCAAAATTTCTCCACAAGTTCCCAAAAGAACAAAGATTTTTGTCATGGGCAACGACTCAGTCATTTTACCAGACAATGCAATTATTTTGTGGCAAAATCTGATAGGCTGTTGCCCTGGAATGGAGAAAAGCTGGTTTTCTTTGGTGCTTAAAAAAATAAATACGTAAGTTAACCATAAGATTTTTTGTTTTATGTGCAGCATTATCAGGCTGTGTGGCAACAAGTGCTTTGACACAAATCCCTTTTATCAGAAATACAGTAGTATATCATGATTTATTTCTACCATGGTAGGAAAAAATAGTGCTTTGGCTGGTCTCTGAATATTGAATAAATTAAATAGTGCACACAGTGCTATTAATGAAATAGAGAATGGTAATGTTATAATTTGCATTACAATGCTACTTAGTTGTCACAACAAAAATGAGGTCCTGTTTGCTTAGCACACAAAAAATTCTTTCACCAAACATGTACAGGCCAAATTATGCAGAGGCAAAGAGTGTTTAGAAGGCACTGGGAAAATCAAGAAGGCTTAAGACATTTGTCCCTCTGCTGACACAAGCAGTCTGTGGCAGGGCAGGGACAGAATCTCCAGAGTCTTTATTTAGTGCCCTTAAGACTAGACAGTTCTAGCTTATATAAACGTTGACATAAATTCACATTAAGATTTCCCGAAAAACACAAGTGTGCATTGCAACGTTTTACACCACAAATGCATAAACATTAAGGAATGATGAGTACATAGAAGAATAATGGCTGCAACTGTTTCTAACCTTTCTTGCAATAATGAAATCCTGATATGCCTCTGATGGTTCATGTGGTTTGTAGAGTGCTGCACATCACAACGCTACAGCAGATGAAGCACAGCCTTCTCCCTGAATTTGCACAGTCTCCACTCCGTCCTTAAATTTCCATCATTATAGAACAAGTTAAGGACCTTGTGCTTTTCGAGGAGAAAGAAGATAGCTTCTTCCAAGGCATTCTATTGAAAAGACAAAAGAATATAGGACAGCACACAGTCTTACGTGATATTCTCAAAGGAATCTTTCCACACAGAGATCTTAACATTATTCAGCTACTATTTAGACTAGAGGAACTCCACTAAGGTCAGTAGACTAGCCCAGATACAACACCAATGCAATTCCTGTGTTAATCTAGAGCAATTTCTCTGAACCTGATGAGGTTCCTGTGGCAGAGAGCTGAGGGAAGCGAAGGTGTCATTGTGTACTCTAGTCCTGGCTATACCTGTATGATATTTGGTGTAATCAGGGCTTGTGGCTTTGAGTCTGGTGTTAGGCAAGGAGCCTTTTAGCATTCCTATGGGTTGTATATTGAAACCAAGAGCAAGTGGTTCCTACTTGCTTGTTTATAACATAAGCAATTGTGCCATACACTTGTTTATGATCTTCACAAAACATTATTTTTATATATATATAAATTATATATGCATACATAAATATAATCTTTTATATATATATATATATGCATATATATATCACCAACACCAAAAGTTCAGTCTTGCTCCCATTAAGTCCCATGGAAATAGCATCAGACCTTGTAGAAAGAATAGCCACCTACATTTTTTATGCAGTGGCTGCAAGCACACTATGATCTTGAGCTTTGTTTTGGGGCTTTTAATGATGATCAACACTTAAATTAATGTCTTTGAAAAGCCACTCTACCCGTTTGATAAAACACACCGTGCAAACAAGTCTGGTTAATTGTTGCTGTGAATTCAACTTTATGCTTGCTCTAGTAAAACTTTGTCTTGTTTAAGCACAACAGTTGTGGATTTAATTAAATATGTTGCTCAGTGAAGCATCTGTTTAAAACATTAATGAATGGCAGCTCCTCTGAGACCTCTGTATGTAAGGGTTTTTCACTCCATAACACAACCCTAAAAAGTGTTTTAGAAGTTACAAACAATTAATTGATCCTTTGTTTTGGGCAGGTTTTTCATCATTAAAAGGTACTACTTCTCTAAATCTGTGTTAAATGATTTAAAATGATTTATAGAATAAAAATAAATTTAAAACAATCAAGGATCCAAATTTTATTCTCACTTACACTGATATTAATGCGGAGATACTCCAAGAAGTTGGAAGGGTGTATTTCTTTTTTATCGCATTTGCTGCAGTGCAAATATAGAGTATATTCTTCTCTAACTGTGCTTATATAGCTCCCAAGTATATAAATTTCAGGGGGAGACCTGTCTTCCCAGACCACATCCTCAAAATTGCCTACACTGAAGTCACAGAGTTACGCTGAGGTTGCACCAGTATAAAATTACAGTGAGGAAGGGGTGAATTAGACTTGCCAACACCTCCATAACATGGCACAAATACAGTAGTATTATGAATGAACTTCAGGACATTTGCATCAAGACATGAGGTCAGTTCAAATCCAGAGCAGTGCCCAAGTCCTGGCATTGTTGCTATGCTCTTGACCAGTAATAGGAATTTAGACAGAAAAAAGTAAGAACCATCAAGTGCTGCTTCATTTTAAGAGCAACCAAACAGTGGTGCTGTCTGATGGATTTGGGAATACAGGAGTTCCCCTGACTGCAGTAGCTACACGCAGCCACTATATGTAGTAAGATTGTCCAAAGATGACTTGGCTGTAGACTACCCCAAAGAGATTCTCAACAGAGTTTTCAGTAACTTGATTGTGTGTAAGAAGAGATTAAAAAATGAATGGACATAGACATTATTCTCACACTACAAGAAGTGTTCCATCCCTAGTTAGAGGTAAGAAACACTGGTATTCCAGTTCTTTGAAGCTCGCTGGGTGAATAAGCAGAGTTGTTGGTCTCCAGAGCTGTTCATGTGGCTCCTTTTATCAGCCAAATGAGTCCCTAAAACATAATAGCGAGAAATCTCTGGGTAACAAAGGGAAATTTGTTGAGCCACCCAGGCTAAATTTAGTAACATATTTTGGTAAAACCATTCATGCTTAGCTTCAGCCAAGACATCACCCTTTCTTCATTCAAGTCCTTCCAAACATCTGGATTTCCTAGAACGTCTAGTCTTTCAAGTATTTACCTGTAAAGCTCTTCAGGAGAAAGTCTGTCTTTATTTGTGCTCAGCATAGTACTTGTGTCTTTCAAAAATAGGAAGGGGGAAAAGATGTAAGAGGTGTTCAAACTCTACTTTGCTGACTCAAAAGCCAAAAGAGTCACAGTAATAAATGAACCTGCTTTTGCCAAGCTCGGAGAAAAAAATGGATGGGCAGCTTATACTACAGGCGAAAAGAAACCCTCTTCTTTACCGCTTGAACAGCAAGAGAGCAATCTCTTCTATGAGATTTTTCTCGAAGTACCCAAATTTACCAGTAAAAAGTCCACTAAATGTTATAATCAAAGTGGACCCCCAATTTCTCATTTCTTAGAGAAAAGCAACAAATATATAGTTCTAGTGTCAGAAACATCCGGAGACAGGAAAATTGCCTTCATTTGAACACTAGCCAATCTAGAGCAGGCTCTGTAAAAGGATTCTTCTGCATTTTCTCTGCTATGGAAATAATGATAATAATTTAATTACTCAAAACAGGTAATAAATACTGTTATTTACTCTAAAGAGTATAAAATTATGGGATGCTCTGGATATATATTTCATTGTGCATATTTTTGTTATATTCATAAAAAGTAGCATACCAGGATAAATGTCAGACTCTTACTGTCACTTAATTGATGACATTCTTATTGGGGTTAAGATGGGGGTCTGAAAAAAGAAAATTCTAAATGTTTGTATTAATTTTTTTTTCATGCATGATTTATAGAACTAGAGTAATATCAAAACAAATGCCAAACAATGCCTTGAAAAATGAATGTTCTCCATCTTGGCTTGGTAATACACTCTTTTTTGACTGGTAGATATTAAATCAGTTTACTAAGGAATGGAATATAACAATCTTTATTTTACAAACAGGAAAGCTGAGGCACAAGAATATTAAAATAGTTTACCAGCAGTCTTCAGGAAGGTGTGAAGGAGGCCAAGCCTTGTAAGCTCCAGCTCAGTGTTATACATCATCTACCTGTTGAATGTTGCTGAGATTTTGTGCAAATCAGCTATAAAAACATACTCATCCATGGAAATAGCAAACATCTTTTCTTTTCAGTATCAGGCAAAACCAAAGTCATATCTATTATATGAGAAAACAAATCTGAATATAAACTCCTTTTCCATTGCTAAAATAGTCTTTCAGAAGGTCACAAGATTCACCCTGATAAGATCCGATTTCTAATTAACAGATTTTTATAAAACAAATCATTCTCTCAGATGGGAAGGCAAAAACCAAAACTGCAGACAGCGCCTTTAAGACATTTTACAATTCTGACCTCAACAGACAAAGAACAGAAACTCAATTAGTGGTGAAAATCTTGGATTACATTTTGGCATCTACATTCTGGGAAGAAGGGAAATATATACACTTAAAATCTTTTATACATATAATCTTCCTACTCTAATTTATGACAAGAGTATCAGCTTGGATTTTAATTTTCACTGTATATGTCTTGGCTAATCTAGGCTTAAAATTAAATTCTCAAGAGAATCTTGGGTTGTAATGCAACTATCCATGCACCATGTTCACATCTAGAAGGCCTGCTCTCCTACTTACAGCAATGACCATGGGGAATGTGTGAGCAACTGCCAGTAACAGAAGAATGAGGACTGTGCCGTTGAAGCCATCCCATGGCACAGTGGAAGAAGTTCAGTAGGCTGCATAAGCAATTTGCTGTGCACCTCAGAGCCTCCTGCTGCCAACAAGAAAAAGCTAACTGAAAATACGAGATTATTCTGTTGGAAACCTGAGTGGGGAGCAAAACCTTCAGCATTTGGAAGATACATGAGCTCTGTGGCCAAGCAGATGGTGCAGGTTCTCTTCTGAAGACAAGTACATGATGCAGTACAGACAAAGAAGTAGTCTCAGTTTGCTAAAGAAATGCAACTTAAACCCTTGAGGTCCTTAAACAGTAATGAAAACTGTGCCCAGTCAGTACTTCTAAATGCCAATAGTGACATCCTTAGATCTATGAGACTTATTGAACGTGGCTTCTCTGGGCCCTTGGTACTGAGGGATCAACATTTCCCGTTCCTAACCTGCACAACAAATTGGCTGGTCGCTACAAAAATCCACCCACTGCTTGGACCTGTGAAACCTACCCTTCCAGATTGTCATAAACATTTCTAAGTTTTTTTTCTTGATTCAAAAGCCTCCTTACACAATGAAAACATGAACATTCAGAGCTCTAAGACTTTGTTTGTTTGCTTTTTGATGATTTTCTAGAAGACCCATTAGGGATCTAAGGTGTAATTGTAGACTACTTCTGATTTTAATTGAAAAAACATAATGTTAAGTCCTTCCCAAAGTCATCTTTTCTTTCTATGTGTAACAAATGGAAAAGCCTGTTATTTAAGCCACAATTAAATATATACTTTTTCCTTGCATATAATTACATTCACTGCATGGCATACTGCTTTCACTTATCCATAAAGTATTAGAAAAAATAGACTGCACAAAAACTGCTAAAAGTACTCTAAAAGAAATAATTTTTAAATCTTCTTAAATAAACCACAAAAGGAACTCTGCAGAAACCATATATCTCTTTTGTAGGTCACTTTAAATTTGACTGTTAAACTAAAACAAAGAAAATACTCTTTTTCCGTTGCTGTAGGGCAAGAAGGTGCACAGAACTGATTGGAACCTGCATTTTGGTTCAGGCCCATCTCTTACTGAAAATTTTCTGAGTTATTTTCAGTGGAAATAAAAACAGTTACTCTGTCACAGGGATTACATTTATAAGGAGAACTGCCAGGACTGATCTAATACTGATAAAAACAAATATTGGTGTGAATTTATGGACTAAATTCACAGCATAATCTCACACCATTTTGCCCAAGATGTAGTTTTATAATTCAGAGGAGACCAAACCCAGTGACTAACTAAATATCAAGTGCAATTTACTTTACAGGTCAGGGCTAAAGTATGTCGCGGATCTGGTCAGTGATGCACCAACCATCTTTGTCTAAGCACACATACATGGCTTGGGAATTAAACAGAAAGCAATCTACTTTTCAGCTAGAAACTCCAAGAGACCCTGTCATAGTCATTCATTCACACTTCAGTAGAAAATTATATGCCTAGTGGACTCAGTACTTTCCTGATTGTTGTTTCTTTTTTAAGTGCCAATAGATTATTGGCTCCATTTGAAGTTTTAGTAAAAGAATAAATCTTTTTGGAGATTCCAGTCCACTTTCTGATATTTTCAAAAGTTTTAATGGCCAGGCATAATTTGGAAAACAAAATGAATTCTCTACCAGACTGGCCTCGTGCCCTACCTTCATTAGAGCAGTGGGACCATTTTGCTTCCTAGAGTTGCATTTTGAGAACTGCAGTGCCTGTGTGTATCTCATTACCCTGTTACTGTCTGGAACACCCTGTGTGCTGCAGAGCAGAGAGGCAATGAGTTATGGTTGGAGGTGGAACACAGACCAAAGCAAGGCAGACGAAATTCAGTTTTAAGCCAGAATATCTCTTTCCCCACCACATAATTTGATATATTAGTTCTTTTAATCCACATGCAGCCTCTGTCATTCAGGAGGTAGAACAAGGAACCATTGGTGGGAGGGATGGAGTCCTTTGGGAAAACCTACTTGAGAAAGTCCTTTGGGAAAACCTACTTGCGGTCCTGAAGAGCAAAGGGGTCCAGGATGGCTGGACGTTCTTCAAGAAGGAAGTCTTGAAGGCGCAGGAGCAGGCTGTCCCCATGTGCCGGAAGAAGAATGGGCGGGGAAGACGACCGGCCTGGCTGAACCGGGAGCTCTT